>JAZKJV010000234.1:0-75266 GCA_037367405.1 Ottelia alismoides
TGTAAATCCTTTCACCTAATTCTTGTAAATAATTGACTCACTCCCATGTAAATATGTTTATCGTATCTACTATCCCTAACCTTTATTAAAAAAATGAAAATCATTATATATACTTGTATATAGAACTAACCATGTTTTGTAAAAAAATCTCTATAAAACTACGAAACCCAAAAATCTATAAAAATTTGCATAAAAAATCTCTTTTTACTCATGCGTTATTTTTCAAAAAAAATCCATAACAAGTTCAAAATTAGAAAAAATGTTTCATAAACAGATTTTACTTTCTTGCATTGTACATAATTTCTTGCATTTGCATGTGCATTTTTCTGGATAATTTTGACATTTAAACTAAGTCTGGAATATAAATTGAAGAATGGAGCACAGTTGGACCTTAATCCACTTAATTTCAGAGGAACCTTATAAGAACTAGAGTTAAGACTTTCCAGGTCCTAGTGACTTAATTCTTTGAGTCCATAAGACTATGTTCACATGTCATCTTGATTAGTCTAAGTAGAATATTTAACAACACACACAAGATTCTTTCATACCGTGGCTTACCTTAGACAAGCACTCTACACGTAGCTCTTCATGGAGGAGGTAGTGAGGGGGTAGAATCTTTTGGCTTGGGGTAGCATACGAGGGTAGTACATCTAGGAGGAACCTCTCGTCCTCCTCTAGGGAGGAAAGTACGTCTCAACTTGGTCTGGCGATGTTGAGGTCTAAAGACAGGATGCTGTGGGGTTGCAATAATGCTTCAAAAGAGGGATAGTCTACTAGCTCAAGAGGAAAAACTCCTTATGTGCATGCTTCACCCTGTATATATTTTCAAAAAAAAATGCAGAATCTCCAAAAGTGTACAGGCCGGATTGAGAAGTAAAATGCCTGCCGGATTGTATATACAAGTGAAAAAAGAATAAGAGCTTCAAAGTCAATTTTTTGTAAGCTTGCAGCGGATGACTTGGCCAAACTGGTCATGCATCCAGGATAGGTAGCTATACTGGTTACCGTCCATTCTCTTCTCCACCCTCTCTTCTTGAGTTGATTGTACTTGAACTTAGAAGGGAATATCCCCGCTCTTCGAGGAAAGAGTTGCTAGATCGGGAGAATAGAGTTACCTTGTTGAGAGAGGTTGTTTCTTTGCTACTTTTGAGATGATGAGCTATATTTCACTTACACCGTACAAGTAAAGATTCATACTCATAAGAATTTGTGCATGTAGACTTGTTCTCACCTGACTGTTGAGGAGACCTGAATAGGAGTGTTGTGGAACTTAGAGGCTGTTAGGTTTTAAATCCATTTCCCATTAAGGTTCCACCACACTAATAATCCAAAGGTCTGATAGAGCTTCATATTATAATTTTATGAAGATAAGTTTAAAAGTGAACATTGTTCTAATTTCTTTCTCTTTTCTTTTCTTTATTTTTGTTTTTACTTATTTTCTAAAATAAGTGTTTGCTAAGGGACTAGCAAAGGTAAAGTATAGAGGAATGATGAATCCATGATTCATCACCTTTATTATTTTATTTTAGCCTTATTTCCTTAGTCAAATACTGTAAATATCCACTAATTTCATGAAATTAGCATTTAGCATGCATTTGTTAATTATGCATTTTTTACACTTTTTATATCAAAATAAAAGAATAAAGAAGAAAAGAAAAAGAAAAAGAAAGAAAAAAGGATGTATTTATGAAATAAATGCATACTGACCCGAACCCCGAGAGAAGGTTAAGACTTGACCTAATCGACCGGGAATAAAGTAGGGGGAGATAGGGTCTCTAATCCAAAAAATCAG
This sequence comes from Ottelia alismoides, assembly GCA_037367405.1. Classification (NCBI taxonomy): domain Eukaryota; kingdom Viridiplantae; phylum Streptophyta; class Magnoliopsida; order Alismatales; family Hydrocharitaceae; genus Ottelia; species Ottelia alismoides. The sequence continues at coordinate 1,793 of JAZKJV010000234.1, forward strand.
AAAAATAATTTGAAATTTTTTCCTGTGTATTTGTACAAAACTTACACTATTTTATTTGTATATAAATTGACCTCAAATTAAATATTTTTCTAAAAAAATTGTAAATAAAAATGGTTTGTAAATAATAAAAATAATAGCAAAGTAAAACAAATAGAATAAAAGTATCCACACTATGAAAAAGCCGTAAAACAATAATTGCAAGACCAATTCTGGCTCTATACTAATTCAAATTGAATTAGACTCACCTCCATTGTATTCGAAATTAAATTATCTTTAAAATGGTTGTGGTTTCATAATTTTTGGAGTTACGGTTGAAAAGTCGGATTTCTAGGGTGGTTTTTGCAATTTCACCACTACTCATTGTATATATTTATTTATATTTATTTTTTATATATAATGTAAATAATTGCAAATATTTTTATTCATTACTAAAAATAAAAATAATAAAATTAAAAAATTAATTAAATTCTTTAAAATTAATTTCCTTATTTTCATATGTATATATTGTACTATATGTATTTGATACTTGTATATAACTAATTTCCCTATACAAAAATCACCAAAAAAATTTTAATTTCTAACATTAATTAATTAAATTAATATAATTACGAATTTCTTTTGTTATTTATTAATTTCTTTGATTTGAAAACCTACCATGTATATAAGATTTAATTTTCTACCTTAAATAACCACTGTTTAGGTGGCTAATTTTTTTAAATTAATTATTTTAATTATTTTATTTAATTAAGAATTTTATTTATTTAATAATTAGTTTTATTTATTTAATTACCCACTAATTACCTTCCTTTTTTGTACATAGTTTCCTTTTTGGGATTTATTCTTCTTTTTAATGGGTCTCCTTTCCTTCATTATTCTTTGATCAATATTTGGTAGAGAGGAGTTCCATCTCCGAGAGAAATATTATCACAGAAGGGTGCCCAGCCTCCAAGTCATCCGATGACAGCGAGGCGGTCCTCGTAGAGGCCATCACGGCATATCCGACCCCAAGGTGAGATCCAATTTATTTTCCTTCTTCATTTTAGATTTGATTTTTACATCAATGTCATTATTAAATTTTAGATCTTAAATTCCCAAAAAATTCATCCCGATTTGATCCGCTCTCGATTTCGATTTTTCATCTCATTTTCCGATCTCTACATTTCACATTCTACCTCACATAATCTATCACCTCCGACCATGCACGGTGGTCGGAGATCTGGATCTATCTCTCACTTCGCCAGATCCGCACCCACACACATTTTTCCGTATTTGATTTTTCCTGGATTGAGCCGTCGTGCTCGTGTCCCCATTTATTTATACAAAAAAAAAATCATATATATTTTCTCTTTCTAACATTTGTTTTGCAGGAATTAAAAATTAATAAAAAAATAAACAAAAAAATTTGTTTACAGTTTCAGTTAAAAAATAAAAAATAATAAAATTTATTTCTATTTCTGTTTACAAAAATAAAAAATTAAAAAAGAAAGGGCAATCAGCTCCAACGCTGCCTTCACCAGCGTAGCCTGGCCTGCGGCGTCGCCCGCAACCCTGAGCCTCTCGCCGCTCATCCGCGAGCAGCACCTCCACCAGCGGCGTCACCTGCTGACCATTGCCAGGAGGCGCGCTTACCGTGCGTCGTGCCGCTCCGCCAGTCGCGTGTGGGCCCGTCCCCTTCTAGATCGCCTCCCCTGCCGCCTCCGCCACTCGCCATCGAGCCCACCCACGCAGCGCGGACCTCCATGACGAGCCCCCCAGCAGCCTCTGCCAGAGCCGCTTGTTATTCAAGCCCTCCACGCGAGCCGTGCAGTTCTCACATCAATCATCGCAAACCTCCCCCGCATCACGCGTGTTGGAGAGAAGGGGGCGGCGGCGGCCCCGTGCTCCTCTTTGATTAGAAGGAAGAAAACAATGGAGGAACCCTAGAGGGTAATTTCAAATAAATAATTGGGTAAATTACATATTAGCCCCTCGAGGTTTTCAAAATTGCAAAACAGTCACTACTCTCCAGACCAGCACGTGCAACGCACGCCCCTGTGGGTAATTTGTGTTTTTCTTCCTCCATTTATTTCTTATTATCTTTAAGTACAAAAAATTTAGTAATTATGTTGTAGTCCCTATAATTTCCAGACTTTAATTTGCTTGCTCTTTTGATTGAAATAAATCTTTTTGAGGCTCTATAAATTCTGTAAAAATTGTGTTATATTCATGTCACTTGTCTCCTCCTTGTATATAAATTTCATCCCATTTTGTTTTTATTAGATATTTTAAAAATTCAAAAACAGTGTCATATTTTCTCTGCCCGAAATGTGAAAAATCATAAAAATTTGAATATTGCTCTATAAAATCCAAAAAACTAGATTAGGTGTATTTTATTGTCTTTTATTTTCTATCCAAATTTTGTGCAGTAGTTATTTATAAAACCCAAAAAATTTGCAAAATACTAAAAATCTTCGAAAAATTGTAGAAAATTGTAGAAAAATAAAAAAATTGTGATTTCTGTTTCTATGTGTAGATATTTGTTTACATTTAGCATTTAGCATAAAAATAATTTCCAGATATTTTGGGCATTAAAATAATTTTAAGTTGCAAATTACTCCAGGTTATGCACTGTTTTCCATTTTTGCCACTGTTTTATTTTTAGAAAATTACATAAACATATGAAGAACTTGGAAAAATTACCAAAAACATTTGAAAATTAATAACCCAAAAATATCTTCTTTGTAATTTTCTGAGCATTTTTTATTATTTTAAAAATACAAAAAAGAGTGTGATGTGTGTATTTTTATTCCCTTGTGCATATAGCTCCTCATTTGATAAAAAATTGAAAAATAAGAAACCATTAAAAATTCATTTTATTTTATTTTTGAAATTTGACCACTTAGTTTTTCAATCATGCTCCATGTGTTCGACCTTGGTCGCTATACCAGGTAAATTAAATAGCGAAGATTGTTTACATTTCATTGGTTGATTCTTCTCTTAAGTGGTTGTATATATTTTTCTCGTTGAGTTAGCTGATTAATTAGGGTCGCAACGACAATTGATATATTTTCATACTTAACCCTAGTTGATCGGACGCTCATCATGTACTCAGCCTCCTCCCGCCGTGATTTGCAGGAAACAACCCTAGAGCTTCGAGCTCCATCCATAGACGAAATCTATCCATTCTCATGTAGATCTTGCTAGATCCATTTCCTCACCTCATTCATCTCTTCTCTCCCCGATCCCTCTCTTCTTCTCGCAATCCCTCTATTCTCTTTGTTTTTGCTACAATTCAGCACAATCCAAGCCAAATCCGCCTCTGATCATCCATTTCTCTTCTCAATCCTTTCTGTTTTCTTCTGACTTGTGTCCTAAACCATCCCAATTCAAAGTCACAACATCGTCAATCAAACTTCCAATATTATACCTTTGTCCCGCTCTATTCACTTCTCCATAACTCCTTTCCATTTCCTGTTCATCAAAGATCCATTACGGATATGAGCTTCGATCCCTTCCTCCATTATGTTTGGGATCAATCCACCCACTTTTCCCTAATTTTTTCCGTGAAATCCTTGTTGATATTAGAATCTCGAGCTATATCTAGATATTTGCAGGTATCCATCAATGTTCATCATCTAGAGCAAGGGATTGTAGCCACTAAACTCGAGGCTTACAAAGGATGACATCATCAGAGTTATATGTGGATTCATCGTCATCATATGGAGTGTCATTGATCACACATCATGTATATATACAACATCCTCATCTACATCCGAGGAGTACATGGAGTCTAAGGATCCAAGCATACATCACCATACATGCCGGAATCATGGATTGTAAGTCCAACGAGACTACCACAGGAGACATCGAGAGCACATACATGCCGGAACCATTGTTTTGAGCAGATCAACACTGTTCACCGTCTGAAGACTGATCAACTTATGATCTATTGGAGCTGCTAACGTGATCTGAAGATTCACGAACATCGAGAGCACAACTTTAAGAGCATCTAGAAGCGAGGATTTAGGCCACATCATTTGGAGCTTCTTCGAGAGAGTCACTGTCTGCATATCAGAATTTGGGGAAGAACATTCATTACCGCTCCAGATTTAACCACTCGATCGACACCCAATCACACGGTCGTGTCCACGCCACACGTCTGCCCCACAGTCGAGTGCCACGCGTCTACCACAGGAGACATACCACTATCCATCGTTCTTGCAGATCGCGTGTCCCTCACGTGGGGGTAGATACTTTGGGCATTTTTCATTTAAGTCCTTAGAATTTTTTGATCAAGACCTGTTGAATTTGAATCACGTGGTCAAGCACGTGAACAGAGGAATTTTTACACGATTACCTCTATGTTTTCTGATATTTCACATGCACCCCTACTTTCCAATATATTACGCTTATACCCCTATTACTCAATACAACCAATACACGTATACAATACGTACAACACAAAAAATATAAAACATTATAAAAATTCACACATATATAAATATATAATTATACTATATACATTATTAAATCAGTTTTAAAAAATAAAAATATTTTCTATTTTTAATAAATCATTAAAATAATAAAAAATACACAAACATTAAAAATACATAAAAATATAAAATGTCTCTAAAATCTATTCTAATTCTATACAGTATATTTTACTATATTCTATACATGAAACCAAAAAGAAATTAAAATCAGATATTAATATCTTTAAAAAAACTAAAAAAATACATAAAAGCTTCAAAAAGTCATAATTAATTCTAGAAAAATCAAAAAATATGCATAATAACTCGTTGGAAAGATATTTTCACCTACTTTCCAGTAAAAATAAAATCAAAATATTTTCCCTCTATTTACTATTTTTAAAATAAAAAATAATTTCATAATTTGAATAAAAACCTTGTTTTTCACTTTAAAAATAATCCAAAATCCATAAAAGTTCTAAAAACCACTTAAAAATATATAAAAAATGTAAATAAATTTCAAAATATCAAAATATCAAAATTAAAATCAAATAAAAAATAAAATCAAATACCTATATTACTCTACTTATAGGTATATAAAATCACAAAAACACTTTAAAATTCATATAATTAAATAAATATTCAAAAAATCATATAAAAATAATAAGAATTAGGAAACCTTCATACCTTAATCACACTACTTATTTCCCATAGTTTTCACAGTTTGCCGCTCTGAGTTCGATACTCCCGTACTATCACTATACACATTAGTTTAATGTATAAATAATAAAAATAATAAATTTTCTATGAATTTCAACTAACCGACACATCAGTGATAGTTTCTTCTTTTAGAACTATTAGGTCAGGTGACTTTTCAGTGGTTCGACACTCTTCACACTAGCACCTATACACATTTTGAAGAGTTATAATAAATTTTGACTCAGACATTTTGATTATTTTATCTATCTATTATGGCTTGATGGTTGATTGATTCAGAGATACCCGGCTGACGCAACGATTGCTAGTCTACCTTGTAGATAGTAGACCATTCTTATTCGGTTAATCAAATAGCACCTTTGCCGATGAGTAACTGAGGGTAGATTATGTTTACTTAGCCATCTATCTGCCTTCTTTTTATTTATTTATTGCATTTTCAGATTTTATTTCTCTTTGTTTATTTTTATATAAACCATTTTGATTAGTCTCATCTTTGACTTTGCTGCAAGGGTCCACTGAGTGAGGGAGGACATCTTAGGAGGTCCACTGCACCGAGCGAGGTGGAGGTTGTCTTTCAAACTGAGCCGGTAGAAAAGAACCTCAGAGGAGAACTGAGAGAACCACATAAAATAATTTATTTTCCTATATTATATTTACTTTTATTTTATTTGAGAGAGATTAAGTAGTAATTTGTAGTAATCAAGACTCTCAAACACTCGAACACTTAGCTATTCTACGAGTTTGTTTCACCGCGTGCATGTGCACTTGGGGACCAGATTGGTTTTTCGCAGTTTTTATGGTTTTCTATCTTTATTCCTCCCTATTTTCCACTTATTTTTTTGTGATTTGTATTTTCCACCTTCTTTTTATTTTACGTCTTGTGTGCTTAAGCCCTTAGACTTCGGTTTCTTTTGTGCTGAGTCCAGTAACTATTAGGTCCAAACACCCTAATAAGAATTTAAGTATCCATAGTCATATATGTTTGGACTTAGTCAAATAAATTGGTTCTTCCCGCTAATAGGAGTTCTTGCTTGGTGATTCACACTTGCATTACATATAGATTGGTTTTAATTTAGGGATTTTTACACCCATAACCTGAGTAATTCCTTAATAACATGCATAACCCTGCATAATCATGAATTACATGATAAACCCTGAGTAATGCTTAACTCTTACATGACATAACCCTGTGTTATATTTCGTTTGAGATGTTTGTTGTATTTGACAATTTCCGTTAAAAAAGACAAAGTTTCCCCTAATACTCATTCTTATTTGCAAATCATGCCATCGCATCTCTCTCCATCATCTGGGAGGGGCTGGGAGGAAGAGTGTTGGTGTAGGGGGTGGTCGACATGGGGGTAGGGTTGTCGAGGGAGAGGGAGCTGCTGGAGGTGGTGGTCTGCGTAGGGGGGGGTGCTGGGCTTGCAACTGCCTACAAGCTCGAAGTGGTCAGGCTCGCAGACGCGTGAGGGCGGGGGGCCACTGGGGTCGTTAGGTCAGCTCGTAGGCATGCGCGGGATGGGGGGCTCCTGGGGTCATCGAGGATTGGGGAGGAGGAGGCTCGCAGACGTGCGCGGGGGTTGGGGCTTGGGGAGGAGGGGTCTCGCAGGAAGTGCAAGGAGGGAAGGGGGGTCGGGGCTTGCAGGCGACGCACGAGGCAGGGGGCTCCTAGGGTCGGGGGCTCGCAGGCGATGCGGGGTGAGAGTAGAGGGTGGGGGTGTTCGGGGCTTGGGGAGGAGGAGGCTCGCAGACACAGGGGGTCGGGGCTTGGGGAGGAGGGGCTCGCAGGTGGCGCGCGAGGTTCGGGGCTTGCAGGGGAACGCGGGTCGGGGAAGCTCGCAATCGCGTGCAGGGCGGGGGGCTTCTGGAGTCGTTGGGGCTTGGGGAGGATGGGGCTCGCAGTCGGCGCATGGCGGAGGGTTGGGGGGGGGGGGGGTAGGATTCAGGGATTATGGAGGAGGTCGACCTTATAGGGGCGGAGGGCTCCTGGGGTCGCCTAGGAAGGAGGCGGCAGTGCGGGGGTAGGGAGGCAACGGGGCAGAGGGGGTGCCTAGCGGGCGGAGGGGAGGAGGGTGTGGCTGCGGGGGTGGCTGCCGACAGAGGAACAAAGGAAGAAGAAGGGGAGGGGTCTGCTACGCTCCAAGATGGAGGACAGAGATGTTTTTAATTTTTTTAAAAATTTTTTAGCAATCGTTGGATAGGATAAGGGTTAGATTAACCCAATGCTAAGGTCGGGTTAAAGGAAAAACTAACGGAGGGTTATGAATGTGAGACGGAGTAACTATCCAATGGTTCTCGTGTAATTCACGATTATGCAAGGTTATGAATGTTATTGCAAAATTACTAAGGGTTATGGGGGTAAAAATTCCTTTAATTTATGCACGGATCACTTACATGTAGAGTGCTAGTATAAGGTACAACACCTTCTTATCTAGCATTTGAATTCATAATTTTCATCACGTGCCATGATTTTACATGCGCTAAAAAGTGATTTTTAGTGTCGCTTTGTGTACACATGAAAATCGAGAGATTTCAGATAAAATTTCTACAGCTACTTGCCAATAGATATTAAAATATGCATAGGGCAAGTAGAGGATCGAACCACATGGATTCTGATAGAATGCATGAATTTTTATTCTATTCGCAAAGGCATTCTTGACTTTATTGACTATAATTGAATAATATTTTTACTTTTATTCATGGACCTTAGAATGTGTTAAAAAGTACGTCACTAGGTTCTAGACATCTTAAGGATCACACGATAATTTTATAGGAACTGCTACTCTAGGAGGAATGTTTTTATGTGGCGTTAACAATTCAATAACTATCTTTGTAGCTCCGGAATGTTTCAATTTATGTTCCTACCTATTATCTGGATATGCCAAGAGAGATGTATGGTCTAATGAGGCTACTACGAAATATTTACTCATGGGCAGGGCAAGCTCTTCTATTCTGGTTTATGATTTCTCTTGGCTATATGGTTTATCCAGGGGGAGATCGAGCTTCAAGAAATAGTGAATGGTCTTATCAATACACAAATGTAGAACTCCCCGGGAATTTCAATTGCGCTTATATCCATCACTGTAGGAATTGGGTTCAAGCTTTCCCCAACCTTTTCATCAATGGACTCCTGACTTATACGAAGGAGTGCGGTTTGTTCGACAAATTCTTTTACCCTATATCTATCTCTGAGATGTTTGGATTTTTCAAAACTCCATAGACATGCAAAAGAAAAATACTATCCCTACTCGGATCAAGACATAACTTTTACCAAAAGTTTATGGTGATCTTTTTGTTCGGTTACCGACTCCATAATAGAAAGTAATGATTTTTTTGAAAGTATGAATCAATGGATTCTATTATACTATTCTAATAGAACAATTCATAAAAAAATTTTATCATATTCATACAATTCAATTAGATGTGAAATCCATAAAGTTAACTCTTTTTCATGGTTAAAAATTATTGTGCTCTAATACTCTCTTTCATTTCAAGTAATTGATTGGGCGTACAATACAATGAATGTACTACTATAATATAATAGTAAATAGTATTTGATGAAAGAAAGAGAACAAACAAAAACAGAAACAATCAATATTAATAATGCAACCTTTGTTACATTAAATCCGAAGCAAGAGTTCCCCTTTTTTTGACTGAACCATAAGAAATTTTATGATATGGAAAGACATAACATGTAACTAAAAGGAATAATAAAACTTGCTAGTCTATGAAGCAAGTTGGGCCTGAAATAAATAGAAAATAAAGGTTTTATTTCTTCAATATATTGTAGGGCACTCTTAATCTTTGCAGAAGGTGGTATCAACTAGTACTTATGGTAGAATGGGCCATATTTAGAGGGTAAATGTAATTGTATAAAAGATATGGACTTGAATGTAAATAAAACTAATATTAAAAGTGTAAATGTAATAATATAAAAGTGTTTGGACAGACTAGAAAATTTTACGATTCAATTGTTTAATGGGCAAATTATAGAGAAAATAAATGAGTGTCTAAAATTACAGCAAGATCCTTTGAAGACTGGAATGGAAATAATAGAAATTGAATTTAAAAAGCGTAAATGTCAATGAATATAAAATTTTTAATTAAAAAATTGTAGATAATAAATCAATATTTTATAAATTGCATTTAGGTCCAAAAATGATAAAAAAATTAAGCTAAAAAATTGCAAAGGAGTCCTTGGTTTTGGAACAAAAGGGCCTAGAGGCCCAATATAGTGGTTGTACTGTGCTCGATCACTAATGGCGGAGGCGGCACACGAGGTGTGATGGTGGGGGAGAGGTGTGGATAGACTCACTGGAGAGGAGAAGGGGAGAGGTGCAGAGGAGGTCGACGATGATGCTCGGAGAGGATGAAGGAAACTGCAATTGAGGCGATGGTGCAATGAGCAGCAACTCGCAGTGAGGAGGTCGGTGTGGCGAGAGCCACAATGGAGGTGCAATACACGACGACATACAGAGGATAGTAGATGGTGGGTTCTCAGTATTGGGTCCATCGATTTCAGCCGACCATTCTCCCTCTATATAGTCAACGAGAGAGAGGATGAGGCGCATGCACCATTGCTGCGAGGGAGGAGGGGAAGAGGTGCAAGAGGCTGGTGTGTGGGAGAGGAAGAAGAAGGGGCGACGGTATGTACGTGAGGTTGAAGATGAGATGACGTCAACATTGATGACATCCCAAATTTATTTTTATTTTTATTTGAAATGTTGACGTCAGCTATTTTGTCGTATAGCAATTTTTTTGCAAATGAAGAGGGATGAGAGATGAGCCCTCATGGCCTTCCTCTAAACTAGACTTGAAAAAGTAAAAAAATAAATGAGTTAGTACTTTAATATGGGATTGGAGCCTAAATTTATTGATAAAAATAATAGATAGATTCAGTTAATTTTTTGGGAGTTTTGATTTTTCTTCTTTTTTTATGAGATTTTTTAATGCAATATGCATGTAAAATACAATTCAAAATTATGCATGAAATCAAGAAAAAAATGCAACGAATTACACATGAATTTTTCTAAAAAATGATATAACAACGTGATAAATAACCGTTTCATCATCGCACATCGGCTTTTGCGTCTTCCTCCCCTTGTTTTATTGAACTTAGGAACAAAATAGAAATAGGAAATTTTGTTAGGTGATTGCATGAAAAATATATAAGAATGGCAACCTAAATAAAATCGGGACTGCTAACTCCACTTTATTCTAAAAAAACTGAATGGATTCATTGATTTGAAAAGAGCAACTCCCTCATTAGACGCATGTACTTTCCCGACCGAGTGAGGCACACACTTAAGGAGTAGATCCCAAAGCCATTGACTTGTTCCTTAAGCACTTGGATTTACTCTTGGGTCATGTTATTGTTGCAGGCACTTGCCTCGGACCTTAATTAAGTAGTCATGTGTTAAAGTAGGAGTGATTCACTGAATCAGGCACGAACTACTAAAGGAGACTATACCTATGAGTTTGATTTAAATAACTACTTGAATCACTTAACTCTGAAACTGAAAAGATAATGACGGAACTCTTACGATCATCACCGAGTTGAGTATGTGAATTGAGGATTTGCTTTGTGTTTGATTGTGATTTGGATCCTTTGTGTTTCGCTTTCTTTGAGTTTCAAGTAGTCTTCAAATTCATATCATTTTCCTTTTTGTTTTCATTTTTATTTGTGTCACGATGATGGGTCATTATTTGCTTCAGCCAGATCTTACGGCTTCTTTTCACCCCCATCATCCTCGTCCCCTTAGTTCGATTCAAGATAACTCCATTCTTGAACAATAGTTGTCTCTTGTCCGGTTTGAGATCGATCTCCATCCATGTCTCGTCCGATCTTTTGTTCTACACTTTTTCTTCCCCGACCTCTTTGTTCCCACCCAAGTTACATTCTATTCTTTCTAGGCATGTTGTGTTATGAGTTAAGTCCTGCGTAGAGGATAATGAGCCCATGATTGAATTGGGCAAATATCATGCTGGAATGAAGGTGCAATCTTTGGGGGATGTAAGACCAAATATGTGTGATGAATTTCTTGAGGATTCAACTAGTATACACTAGACTATGTATGTGATTATTGAGGTAGTACAAAGTATGAATGATGAGATGGACTTTATGTGTTTCCATTTTAAAACATCGATCCATTTTCCATTGGTCTCCTAGCCGGAGTTCGAGTCGATTCTGTACTTCATAAGTCAAGATTCTTGATACCATCTCTTTCAGTATTCCAGGAGACAAAGCAAGAACCCACATTGTCTTATCCATTCTATCATCCTATCCACTTCCCATGGCATGACTTACATATTCTTTTCCTCAGAGGCACTTATTAGATTCCTATGGAAAGTTTGGATCATTCCAACAACATGAGCTATGTGAAAATCACCATTTTAATATACCAGATATAGATAGTCCCACATATGAGCCATTTGTCTTTCGGATCAAAGAGAATGCTAGATTTTATGAGTACTAGAGGATTTCCAACATTGCCCCATCCTTCACTGATGGGTTTGCTCCCATCCCCGAGGGTTATCTGCAGTAGAATGCAACATCTTCTTTGTACTCGGTTTCACTTCTTGAGTGTGCATCCGATCTATCAGATCATGAGACTAAGTCTTCCGAGTCTTCTCTCCTTGATGACCCTCGTGAGGATGAGCCATATCTTAAGATATTTGATTATTTGTTTGATTTATTTCTATTATGTACATCATATATCTAGTTCACAATGAATCTCTTGATCTTGACTTTTCATATCTTTTTGAGACTATGATTGACAAGGAGGATTTCATGATTGGTACTTCTTTCTCCATGTTCATTTTATCAGCTCTATTCATTTACTCTATTCTTCTATTAAGTTGATGTTTCATTTGATGCTACTGGTTCCTAGCTTAGTTTTTTTATTCTGTTCTCACGGTAGTAGACCCCCACTTGATTGTTTATTCAGGTGTTTTGATTTTTACTATTAACTTCATCTTTGTTCTCACACTGAGATAACAGCGAGAGTACGATATTCACTTTACAAATGTCATCTTGAACCTTGATACAGTGTTGTCCTAGCCTTTGCGTCTAGATAGGGGCATAAACTCTAGTGCTTGTTGAGAGGCACCTCAACAATGTCTACCGTGTATATACATGTTTCATATTTTCACTCTTTCAATCTTCTGTTTGTTGTTTTACACCCCAGGTCTCGCTTAGGATTTTTGTGGCTATACTTAGGATATACTTCATCCTGAGTATAGGGGTCTAGACATTGTGTTATTCATATTCGTTATGTTTCATTACTCCTATCATTGCTTATACTTAGGGATCTTTTACCCTAAGTATAGGAGGAGTGATGTCGTTCATTCTTTCTTATTTTATACCATTTTTATGTTTTTATATTCCCTAGCTTATCTCTCAACTTGCTAATACTCTATTCTATACTTAGGGACTCTTTACCCAAAGTATAGGGGCTTCTCACCCTCGATCATCCTCGCTTAGTGTACAATCATCTAATAGATTAGTTGATCCTAAGTATAGGGGGGACGATAGGCTTCTCATTCTATTATTGAGTTGGTGTAGTTTAGTATTCTTCTATATTTAGCATGAGTTACGTCTTCTTTTGTTTCTCCTAGATCACCATGAGAATATAGTTTGAGCTAAGTATAAGTGGGTCATATATATGGTATATATACTTTAGCCATAACTTGTTCTCTATTGTATTTAAAATAATATGGCTCCAATATAGTGGGTAAGGGTAATCAATGAGATGATTGAAAAAAATATAAATATGTGTAAACATTTCGAAAAATATTTGTAAAAATTGGATTGAAAATATTTTACAAATGATTTTGAAAAATGACTGTGAAATGTTTTGAAAAACCTTTGAAATATCTTTGTAAAATGTTTACAAATCATTGTAAAATATTCATTTGTAATTGTTTGGAAAAATATTATAGATTTATCGTAATTTTTTTTTGTAAAATAAGTTTTCAAAAAAGTTTGTAAATTATTTGCAAATTTTTTTTCAAATGGTTTTAAAAATCTTGTATCTAAAAGTGTTGTAAAATTATCCAAATAAAATCCTTTTGTAAATAAAATCATGTATAAAACTTGTATATATTTGTATAAAATCATTTGTAAATATGTACACAAACTTTGTAAATACTTGTAAATATGCAATTCACTAACCCTTTCAAAAATACCTAAAAATTTAAAAAATAAAACTCATGAAATTTCAAAACTCTTAAAAAACAACATAAAAGTTTAAACCAGATAATATACATCATAAAAAATCTTTGCATTTGCATTCATATTTATCAGAATGATTTTGACAATTGAACTAGTTTACGATAAAATCTTAAGATTGGAGCTTGGTTTAGACCTTAATACACTTAATTTCACAGGAACCTAATAAGAACTTGAATTAAGACTTTTTATATCGACGTGACTTATTCTTTGTTTGTTTACATATTATCTTGATTGGTCTAAGTAGAATATTTCCTGACACACGAATGATCCTTGTTAACAATGGCTTAACTTGGACAAGTACTTTGCACATTGATCAACTAAGAAGAGGTGGTGAATGGCAGACTTATTTAGCTTGAGAAGCACGAAAACATACACCACCCCAATAGTAGGCTAGTGCACCCCAACCTAATCTAGTGGTGATGACGTCTAAAGACCTGATGTTGTGGGTTGCAATAAATCTTCAAAAGAGGGATAATCTACTAGCTCAAGAAGAAAAACTCCTTATGTAAATGATACTATTATGTACATTCAAAAAAATAAAGACTCCAAAAGAGTTAGATGGGATAAAAATCAACGAAAAATCTATATGTTGGAGTTATGTATTAATAAGCAAGACTTATGCTTCAAAGTCAAAGTTACAAGGTTGCCTGCAGCTGGAGATGCGTCTACATTGTCCAAGATCCAAAGGATATATGACCACACTGATCACAATCCATTCTCTTCTCTACCCTCTCTTCTTACGCTGGTTGCAATTGAACTTAGAAGGGAATACCTCGTTCCTCGAGGAAATAACAACCAGATTAGGGAATTAGGGTTACCTTGCTGAGGTAGATTGTTTCTTTTCCACTCTCAGATGTGGAGAGCCACCATTTCACATACATTGTACAAGTGGGATTCATAGTAATAAGAGTTTGCATATGAAAAGACTTGTTCTGACTTGACTAGAGGTGAACTAAACAGAGAATTATGGAACTTAAGGAATGTTAAGTTTTAAATCCTATTCCCAATGAGGTTCCGCCAAATTAACAACTCAAAAATCTGACTAAGCTCCAAACTTTGATTTTATGAAGATAAGTTTAAGAATCGTCATCATTTTGAGTTCTTTATTTTTCTTTCTTTTATTTTCTCTTTGAGCACTTATTCTCCTAATAAGTGTTTGCTAGGGAATAGCAAAGCTGAATATAGGGGGTGATGATTCATTCACCTTTATTCTTTCATATTAGCATTCAATCTCTCATAAAATACATGTAAATGCAACTAACTTGTATGAATTAACATCCTAACATTAATGTATAAATAGTATATAAATACCTGTATTCAAAATAAAAGAATAAAGAAAGAAAAGAAAAATAAAGGAGGTATCCATGATACTGACTGACCCTAAACTTGAGACCAAGTCAAATATTGACTAGGTCGATCGGGAAAAAAGTAAGGGGAGATAGGATGAAACAATGTATAGAAATACTAATAAATCCCTAAAAAATCTTGGTACAATATACGGTATAAATTGTTCAAATTTAAGTAATTTATTTATCACCATACACCCCTGAAATAATAATGTATTCGACAATAAAACTTGTGCATAATAATGTATAACAAATAAAAAGTATTGGCAAAAATAAATCATGCACAAGTCACTTAGTACACTTAGTTGAAAAAGACACAAACATAACTTCATTGATCAATATCTTCTCCATATTGACTCAAAATGAATCAAATTCACTCCATTGTATATTAAATCCAATTTTCTTTAAAATAAAGATGTTTTCATCTGAATTGGAGTCAAGATGCAAAAGCCAGCTAATTGGGGTACTATAGTACTTGTATATATGTATATGAAGTCGTTATATTTTGCTTTATACATTATTAGTCTCGTAATATTTTTGAATCATTGTACATATTTATATAACATCTATAAAAATACAAAGAAAAATTAAAAGCACTCAAAATACTAAAAAGAAGTAATAAACCCTAAAAATATACATATCATATACATATGTTAAAAATATATGTATCTATTTATACATATAAATAAAAACATTTAAAATACCATAAATATGTAAATATATATTAAATAATGATGTAAGTAAATAAATTATTTAAATAGGGTATTATACAAAAAATATATAAATTTAAATACATGGTATATAGGTAGCAATACCTATAAATAATAGGATTTAAATAATAATCACTATTAAATAAGTTGATAAAAATGAATAAAATTAACTGAAATATAGCTTAGAAAATTAGAAATGTTTTTATGTTATGATTTTTTTGAAATAAATTCATTTACCATTTTTAAATTATCGTGTATTTCTAATTTTCAATTTGTCTTTTGTGGGTGAAGTGGACCGATTAGGGCGCGTGGAGTGTTGACCCCCAATTAACATCTCACCACGCCTTGGGTCTATAAACAACTCGTTCCCCCTCACCTTCTCCAAATTATCACACATGATCCATGCTTTCTTTCAGCCTGATTTTTGAACCAAACTTGTTCGCACGAACGAGGTCCATCATGCCATGGCCCTAGATCTCACCAACCATCCTCGATTCATATGAAATCTAAAATCGAAGTCATCCTCTTGGAATAGATATAAAACTTCATATTCCACCTCCATCTCGAGGTTGGACCCCATTCACTAGCCCCTAACCCCTTAAAGCACTTGCTGGAGAGGTGCCCTTGTGACAGGAGGTGTGCTCCCATCGATTCGAGGCAAGAAAGAAGAGGAGGGAGATTCCAACCACATGTGGCCAAGCTCGTCCACGTACCCCCGACCAGGTGAGTTGCTTATATTCATCCATTTATCTTCATATTTTACTTATAAGTGTAGATCCACACTTTATTTCAGCTGATTCCCTTTAGCTTCTCGAAAATCCCAAAAATATTTAAGTACGTCAGAGCACTAGGCTCTGGCCTCTATCCACTGTGTTTTAACCCCATTCCGACTTCCAAATCATCCCATCATCTTCCCTGAGACTTCTTCATTCTCCCCGACCCATTAGATCACCTTGTTCTTGCACAAAACGAGCCATCACGGTCCCCTTCATCCACAATTCACTAGAGACCTTCGCCCCCTTCGTCCACCATTTTTTGTATAATAAATGGGTCGAGGATCATCTCCCTCAAGCCCTGAAGCATTTGGTGTAGGTCAAAGCTGGTTAGGACCCCATCTGGGGTGAACAATGTCCAAAACTTCAAGGTCTAGGTGTAGCCACCTTCTCCGAGCTCTAGGCATCTCCTCAGCGAGGCCCAGAACCATTGAGCACCGTCAGTTGATGCAGAGGACTTCTAGGGATCTTTTGAGCCATCTCCGGGCTCGAGAGGTGAACGATGCAGCGAATGAAGGTTGATCGAAGGAGGATTCAGGTGTCATTCTTCCATGTTCTTCTACTAGCCTTCTCCACTATCCGATGAGGAGCATGTGCCAAGTGTAGCAACTACCGTCAAATCGAGAACCATCTCAGCCATCTGATCCATCGAAGAGCACATCTCAAATGTTCGATCACGAAGGGGTACTTCTAATCATGGTCGTGGAGAGTTAAGTGAAGCGAGATTGATCATTGGATTCACACGCTTTGAGATAATTGCACCTCACCCCTTCTACTTTATCTAGTTTAGTTTTAGTCTTGTAAAAATTAAATAACATCTAATAACTTTTGAGTACTTGCATGTTGGAACCTGATATTATTTTATTTGTATTTTAATCATGTGTTTGAGCACCTCACATGTCATCCCACATGAGGTGCATTTTCGGTATTTTACGGGCTATGCCCCTTAGTTTTATGGAATCATTATGAATTGAATGGAAGTTTCTAGATAAATGCTATTTAGTTCGTGCTAGACGCGTAAAACACGTGTTCCCTTGAATATATTGCATACTTGGTCCTATATTAGTTTATTTGTTATTAAATGCATGAAAACTTAGTAAAATTTGCAGAATAGTCACTTCGTTGTTGAATTTAATTTATTTCTATGTTTTATTTTTATTAATTGCATTACTTAACTGAAAAATGATAGGAAACTTATTTTAGGTGCCTAGAACCTAATTGTATCACATATAATCTGCATTTTGTATTTAACTTAATTTTCTCATTTATAAAAATTCAAAAATAAGCTTATTTTCCTTTTTAGAATTTAAAATAAAAAATTCAATATATCTCCGAAAATTCTCAAAAAAGTTCTTAGATATTTTTATTGTATTCTATAACAAATCAAAAAATCACTAGAAAATAAATACAAAACCTAAAAATCCAAAAAATCTTAGAAAAACCCTAAATTATTATATAAAAATCCAAAATGTTTGCTTCAATTTCTAAAATTTCATTGTTATATATAGTTTATATTTAAAATCAACTAGGGTTGACTTTACTTACATATATTTTAGAAACCCTAAATGAGTTTGTAAATTAATCTTATTCATTGGTTTATCTTTTTTATAGCTTTAAAATAATAAAAATTATAAAAATACCCTTAAAATTACAAAAAAAAAGCGAAAGATACCAATCCCAAAATTATTTTATTTACTCTCTGTTGAATTTTTTTGGCTTATTGGTAAATCCAAGAAGATAGTTTTTATTCTCTTTATATATTGGCTATTTAAATAGTTTTGAAAATAAAAAAAATAAAATCTCTAAAATTAAAAACAAATATAAAATTCAAAACCAAAAAAACATATAAAAATATTAAATATTTAAAAAATCTGAAAAATATGAATATAATTAAAAATCCACAAAAATATTTAAAAACAAAAAGCATAAAAATAAGCAAAATAAAAACATAAAATTCTTTATTAATTATCAATAATCAATAAATAAATATCTACCCCATACTTGCTCTTATCGGTCCAACACTCTTCATACTTGCACCTATACACAATTTTGAAGAGTTAATATTTGTTGGCTCATACATTTTGATTGTTTTATTTAGCTATTATGGGTTAATTGTTGATTGATTCGAGGATACCTGGTTGATGCAACGATTGCTTGTCTACCTTATAGATTAGCAGACCAGGCTTATTTTGTTATTAGTTTGTTTCAATTTGCAGGATGACATATATACCTAGAACTTTCAAGAACGGAGGAGATAGCGAGAATTCCCAAATTTAGATCTTGACGAGCAGCACCAAAATTGAGTTTTATTGAGAATCCATCTTTGAACACTTTGCTCACGTCCATACGAGTCCAACTACCTACAAAAGAATGAAGAACAGAAGCATCTGAACCACCTGGAGTATCCCTCATTCAAGAAGTTGGACAACCCCATCATTCAGAGTCAAAAATGATAACAACTCGCAGCTCTTTAGATGATTCATCTCCTACCTTTCCTTGTCTCTTTTATGTTTCATGTATTGATTAAAAGTCGTGAATTGAATTTGATTCTAAATAATGTCGATCACCTTCAGCTATTGGAGCATCTTGGAGGAACCCAAGTGAAGCCCAACTCTCTCCATCTGAGGCATCAACTGACCACCTTCCACTCGACGACAATCATCAACCACTTCCTCAAGAACGGAAGACGAACCATGAACCTCCGCAACCACCATCACATGCAAAAGAGGGAAGAACTTGCAATAACAACCATTTCCTCCAAGGTGTACAACCTGTTGATGTGTGTCCTAGATCAACGACTAGAATTGCATAGCAGTCTTCTAATATCCACCACCTCGAAGAGGTGGAGAAATTGCATCATAAGCTCCTCATCTTTCTAGAATTCCAATGCACCTCAAGAAGCTTCATAAGTTGCAGATCAGCCCCTGCATATGGATCAGATTGTAAAGATTGCACTCCCTTTCTGGAACTTTATTTCCTTTTCTTTCATATGTACCATGTACTGTTTAGATGAGGTTTCGTCATAGTTTCGAGATTTTTCATCATCGATTGATATGTTTTGATTGTCTGAAGTTTGTAATCGTTTTGTGTTGTCTTTGTGTGTTTCTTTGAGCATGTTGCTCGATTTTCATTCTCGCCTCTGTCTATATTGTACAATTTACCTATATTGTATAACCTATACATATTCCATCTGTATAGAATATATATTCTTCTATTTTGAAAAATTAGATAAAAATCAAATCTTTTCTTTACTCCTAACCTTAACCACCATATAGAATAGTATACTACACTATACTCCGCCTACTATATAGTATCATTATTTTCCAAACTAATCACCATTGAAAATCAAATAAAACCTTTAAAATCAAACAAAATAAAATTTACAAAATTGAAAACCAAATAAAAATCAGTAAAAATTCAAAATAGAAAAAGAAGTGAAGAACAAAATTAATCATAATATCGATCTTTAATCCCAAGTATACTTTTGCCTCCTTGTATTTAATCCAGGGACACTTACACGGTTAATATCAAGTGAGGAGAGATATAGTTTTCTTATATTCATCTATTATCACCCTTACCTAGCCTCTCTCTTATTTCTTATGATTACACTCTCTTCATGGGTGCTACATCTGATGACCTTCTTAAGAGCTATGAAGGGACATTTTATCATCGGACTATTGGATCGAATTCCCATACCTTTTTATTTCTAAAGAAAAACACTCCAGTGAGCTTGTATTTTTAAAATCAATCCCCTTGATTCCATTCTCTTATTTACTCTCCAATTATATCTTATCATCTAGTTCAAATTATCTTTCAGTTGCATCTCCATAACACAAACCCTCAATTCTTGAAACCTATGACCTCTAATCAGTTGCCACCAATGGAATCTTGGTCACAAAATAGAAATACAAGCTCAATCGAAAGGGCAAGGATATAGCGATGATAAACCGAAGAAGTATTTTCCTCTTATGAAATAATAGAGTAAACATAATAAGAGAAGGAATTGAAGATCAAGAACCTGGGGTAGGTATATTTCTCATCCAATCAGCTTACAAACCTATAACTTAGGCCATGACCTCCTACATCTAGCAACCTATGTTGCGATTTTTTTTATCTTAACCATTATTGAGAAGAGTGAAAGAACACAATGAGATGATTTATTCATGAGGTCTACGGGTTCCTATATAGGCCAAAATCCTAGAGCACTCATAAAAGAGAATTACATGAAAGTTCCCCAAAGGGTAAAACCTCAATAAAATAAAATAGAACTAACTCCAATGCTTCCCTTCAAGATGGAACATATCTATTGATCATTCCAAACTTGGAGATTATCCACAAGAGACCTTTCTTTGGTAGTTCCTTTGTAAACACGTCTGCAAACTGAAATCAGTGGAGATGTGTGGAGTAGTAATCTTCCCTCCTCGTACATCATCATGAATAAAGTGATAGTTAATCTCAATGTGCTTAGTCCGCTCGTGGAAACCATGATTAATGGAATGCATGTAGTAGACTTCTTATCACAATACAAAGGAATATGAGTAGTAACAACAATGTCTATTTCCGATAGAAAAGAGACTAACGAAGTAATCTCACAAGTGACCCAAACCATCACCTTGTACTCTGCCTCTACACTCGATTTGGAGACTATGGTACGCTTCTTCATCTGCCAAGTGGCAAGGTTTCTACCAGCTATCATAGCATATCTCATAGTGGATCGATGATCCTCAAGTGAACTAGCATAGTCCGCATGAACATAAGCAGGGATATCATTGTGGCCCTTGATCTCATAGAAGAGGGCTCACCCTGGGGTTTCCTTCAAGTAGCAAAGGATCAGAAGAACATCCTACCAACGACTGTAAAATGGTCTCTCCACATGTTGGTTGGCTCTGCTCATATTGTATGATATATTCGACCTAGTTATAATAAGATAAAGTAGTTTGCCAACTAGGCTTTTGTATAATGTAGTGTCTTCAAATGCAGAATCATGTGCTTCCTTGGGTTTATAGGGATGTTATATGACTTGCATCCAAGTAGTCCAACCTCAATTAGGATGTCCAAGAAGCACTTCCTTTATGAGAGATGAAGTCCCTTTGTAGTACGTATCACTTTATGCCAATAAAGTAGCGAAGTTTCCCAAGGTCCTTCATGATGAAGACCTTCTGAAGGAAGGTTGTGGTCTCTGAAATGGCTTCTTTTCCATCACTTATGACAACCATATCGTCAACATAAATTGTAAGTATGACAGTACCAGTGGTCCTTCGTCTGATAAAAATGGAGCAATCAAATGTTGTATTACGGAAGCCAAGAGTGCATATCTTAGTAGTAACTCTATCAAACCATGCATGAGTACTCTACTTTGGGACATAGATAGTCTTGCAAAGTTGGCACACAAACTCTCCCTGTACTTCATAACCTGGAGGCTGCATCATGGAAACTTCCTCCTTAATATCTCCATAGAGAAAAGAGTTTTTCACATTGACCTGAAATATAGACCATCCCTTATTGGTAGTCATTGAAAGTTTATTGTGAATAGAGCCTATTCTTTCCAATGGGGAGAAAGTCTCAAAGTAGTCAACCCCATAAGTATGTATAAATCCTTTGGCAAACAGTCATGCTTTTAATCTATCAATGGACCCATCAGGTTTTTGTTTGGTTGTAAAGACATATCTACAAGCCACATATCGAATTCCCATGGGACACAGTACAATGTCCCACGTTCCCTTAGGTGTAAGAGCATTCATTTCCTCATTAATTGCTAGTCTCCTGCCATGATACTATAAATCACAGTGATGATCTCTGGGAACAGAAATGGTCATGAGAGCATTTACTTATCTCTTATCATATCATGATAAATCATCAGTAGAAGTGAAATGAGATATAGGGTGGAAAGTACATTTCTGTTTGTCATGCGAAGAGCTACGAGAAGCTCTTGAGGCACATCCGGGGCAACAGTGGTGGGAGCACTTGAAGATGGCATCTCATACTATAGAAGAGGAACAAGAAAAGGCATAGGATCATGCTTAGATGTATGCTTACGCTTATAAACAATCGGTAGTGGTGGTAGATCCAATTGAATATCCATTGGGTAAAGAAACTAATCTATTTAAAGAAAGTAATATATATACTAGTATCAATGCCCAACAAGGTCATAGCACATGTATCCCTTTTGGGTGCGTGAATAGACAAGAAAATTACATTTGACCACCCTAGACGACAACTTATCAGCTGCATGAAAATTTTAGACAGACATAATGCACCAAAAATTCTTAGAGGTAATGGGAAGGGCGACTCGTTGGGGTCGCGTAATGCAAAAAGAGTGGCCCTTTTAGGATCGAAGTTGGGACCATATTAATAAGATGGAAAGTTGTAAGAATGGCATCATCCTAGTAGGTCTTCGGAACCTTTGTCTGAGATAGAAGGGACCAAATAATGTCAAGAAGATGTCTATATTTCCTTTTTGCTACCCCATTTTGCTGGGAGGTATACGTACATGAAGTTTGGTGAACAGTTCCCTGAGAAGCAAAGAAAGTCATCAAGTCAAGTTGGGTGAATTCTAGAGCATTATTAGTACGAAAACTTTGAACACAAGTAGAGAAAAATGTTTAGATATAATGAAAGAAATTCTTGACAATTTTATTGATCTCCGAATGTTCCTTTATACGATAGACCCAAGAGGATCAACTATAATCATCACAAAAACAACAAATTATTTGTATCCACTCAGAGTTCAGATCATACAAGGTCCTTATATATCACAATGGACAAGAGCAAAAGGAATGTCTTAATGGGGCATAGCACGTGCATGAAAAGATGATCGATGATGTTTCCCGAAGTAGCATGCCTCATACTCAAAGTGCTTTAGTATAGAAAGTTTAGGGAACATCATGGAGAGAGCCTTGGCAGAAGGATATCCAAGGCAAAGATGCCAAAACAAAGGATCATCACAGACAGACACAATGCCAACACAACTCGAATTAGATGGAATATCAAGATAGTAGAGGCCAATCTTCTCATGCCCCTACCAAAAATCTGCTTTGTCCGCATGTCCTGAAAATAACAACAAAACTCATCAAAATCCTGACAATTAAACCCAATACATAACTTCTTAATAGATAATAATCTAATGCGAAAAGCTGGTGCACAATGGACTCCAGTCAGTCAGAGCTTGGAGGAGAAATTCGTAGTTCTGACAGTACTAAGGGGGGAATGGATCCTGTTAGCATCCCAAACTATCTTCACAAAGGAGTGAGAGTTGAGCAAAGGTAAGAATACTACCTTCTCTTGTCAAATGCGTAGATGCCGGGAGTAAATGATTCATGCATGGCTAGAAGCAAAGACAGAGTCGGATACGGTACCTAAAGTTGTAGCCAAAGTAGTAGTAGTTGTTGTTGTAGTGGTAGTAGTAGTGGTAGTACTTTCACTGGTAGAGAGGTTGGAGTTACATAGAATCTGCCTCGGGCATGAGTATTCTGAAGCACTAAATGGTACTTGCGTTCCACCAGACTACTGATAAAGTGAGTAATATGTAGTATCATAAGATATCTCATAGGAGGCAAGCTCATAGGCACTATGGGCATTAGACTATATGCCAAACTTTTCCTAGCATCGCTTTGACATGTGGTTCCAGTGCCCGTAATGAATGCATGTTGGATAGAGTGAGAAATTATATGTACCCGCTCAGTATAGAGTGAGAAATTATATGAATACTCCCAAGCCAGAGTTGATTTTGAACTGAACATGCCTTTCCTAAACCTGATGCCACAATTCCATGGAAATATTACCGAGGAATACTACACATTCCTAAGGGACTTGGAGCTAGTATGCTCTAATCTCAGACACCCCAGGGTCAGCCAGGACTACATTCGTCTCACTGCACTTTCATTCACCTTGAAAGGCAAATCTGACTACTGTACGAAGAATCTAGGAGTGACACTTACCACGTAAAATCATCTCAGGGACCTGTTCTTAAAGAAGTTCTACCCTCTGAGTAGGACTAATCAGATGAGGACACACATCACCAGCTTTTCTCAGATGCCTCATGAACCATTATGTAATGTATGGGACAGATTTAAAGATGTGAGTGTTGCCAGTGGAGCCCACTACACATCATGAGGAGTGGATACCGTCTAGAAGGTATTCGAGCAGATGGTTGAGACAAGCTGCTCACAGATCGCCAATAGGGCGTACACTGATTCCCTCAACACACTCCAATCAAAAGGAAGGAAATAAATTGTTACTGAGATAGCCGAGGATTTAATTCCGAACATGAGCATCGTTGAATGGCATTGACAATAGGATCTCTCAGATATCAAAGCAAATTAAGTAGCTGACTGGGAAGGTGTCCAAGATCCGAATACCTGCCGTGACTGCATCCATTGCTCCCATTTTCCGAGTGCATCATGTCCAGGAGCAACTGATGTTAAGGCCACTTCATCCTTGGGTTCAAGACCAGTCCTATGCCCAACTTGTCCCACAACCACTGCCACCAGCAGAGATCATCAAGGAAGAGCCCTTGCAGATGTTGGAAGCGAACGGTATTTGGTACGCACAGGACCCTGCTAGAAAAGGAAACATGGGGGACCGACAACCATACTAGCGTCCCCCGACCTTCTACGATACCGCTTTCACCCCCGCACCATAGTACAGTCAAAGCACAGCCCAACCTCAGCAATAGAGGCAACAACAGTAATGCGGTCTTCACGGACAATATCAGGTAGTCCAGCAGGACCGGCAATATCAGCAGGCTCCCTAACAACATAGACAGCAGCAGTACCAGGCCCCTCAAGGCCAATCTTCACGACAATCTTCCCAGCAGTATCACTCTCCGACATGACCCGTGGACATTCAGCAGCAGATTCTCGAGGAGCTCTGATCTTATAGGAGCAAAATCCATGATCTACGGGTGTACGTCAATCACCTATTTCGTTGGAGAGATGAACAAACTGCACCTGCTACAGCTATTCCCTCCCAAGTTCAAGCTAATCTCAACAACTTGAACAAATCTCAATTTCAACAACATGGTGGTTAGGTATATTACTCAGACTCGTCTAGATCTGAACATGAGATCCTTTTGTTTGACAATATAAATGTTGTGTCACTCAGGAGTGGAAGGACCATGACCGTGCCTGACCGAGCAAGGGAAATGGGGAGAGGTGTCTTTAGAGCTCAACCTGACGATTCATCAGATGAGGAAGAAGAAGAAGAAAGACATCAGTATTCATCGCCATATCTGAAGATACTAAGGATTCCCACTCAACAGAAGGGGAAAGCGTCAATGGAGTCTACAGAG
Source organism: Ottelia alismoides (assembly GCA_037367405.1). NCBI lineage: Eukaryota > Viridiplantae > Streptophyta > Magnoliopsida > Alismatales > Hydrocharitaceae > Ottelia > Ottelia alismoides. The sequence goes on from JAZKJV010000234.1 coordinate 27,309, forward strand.
GACTTTACACCTCCAGTTGTGGCAGAGTTACCTTCGTTATCAATTCCACAACCTATTGTAGACAATCTAGATTTTAACTTCCAGTTGAAGAATAAAGATTTATGTAATAAGAACCTCGTTTCAGTAAAATCTAAGCATGTTGTTTTTGGTTATGATTCGAATTCTTCGTCCCCTGTCTCGATTGATTCTATTCCTTTCCCCCGTGCTCTAACGGGAGGAAAGCGTAAATCTAAGAAAACTCATCAAGATGACCCAGAAATGGCACGATTTCATCAAGAGAACATTACTTTGTTCATCGTATTAAAGAGCAAAAAACAAGAACAAATGCAATCATATAAAAACTCAAGGATCTGACATATCGAAGCTCTTCTTATGCATGTAATAGAAAATATGAACAACCCTAAGCAAAAAGAGTCGATTAATTTTATCACTCTCCCTCTTAAAATGTAAGTATGAGTTTTTGTACACAGTGTTCATCCAATAACGTTGCTCTTAGGATTGGCGGTGGTACTAGGAATGGCTACCATGATCCTGATGCTAAGCTAGCAAAAGACGATACTAGTGTGAAGTGGAGAGAGATTGAGAGAAAGCGACTCGTGCTCTAATATAAACACTTACTCTAATCTTGAGACTTACTTAAAAGTAGACTTAGTTGGTTTTATGTTTAGGAAAGAGATATACACTCCCAAGAGAAGCGACATGAATAATAAGATCAATATAGAGAAATATTAGATTTCAACGGCATCGTCAAATGTAATATTCAACATTATACTAGCTAAGAAGAATGATTGAGGTGCTCCACTTCTAAGGCACACTTTCTAGGAGACTACATTCAGCCATATACTCCTTAGTATGATAACTCATCAATCAGTCTTCCCCCATCACTTGTACATAATCAACGAGTTTGACAAACCGGTTTTATGATGCATTTGGTCAAAAAAAACTTTGTGAAATATCACCAAAGCCTCCATCCTTCATTGGTTTGCAAACCTCCTCCCCCTTCATGAGGTGAACACCTTCTCATCATCCCTAGCTTCTCTCCACAAGAACTTTTTTTTCTTATCATACATTCTTTGGGAACCTGAAAATTGACATAAAGAATATGCTACAAAGATAGAACATACTTCAAATAATACCAAGCTTCCTCCCTATAAAGCAACATTGACCTCCACTCCTTTCTGCTCCCTATAGTCAACCTCTTCTCTACTCTCTCCCAGATCAGTCTAGGACTATGATGCATGAACTCGTAAGGGATATTGTTGTGGAAGTGTTATGTTTGCCTAAACCTTTGATGACTGACTAGTAAAAACACTGAGATGTATTTTCAGCAGATGTGGGATCCTCATGCCCCCATTCATTCCATTACTAGTCCTCAAACTTGAGTCGTTCAATTATTTCATCATCAAAGGATAGAACTCAACCACGTGGCAACCACATCCATTGATCGAGCATCATATCAATGACATTCCTTCTAAGCAATCTCCACCACCCATTCCTCAAGGAGGAACACGTGACTTAGTCATATGCTAGGGATTCTAATCCTTTCAAGGTAGTCTCATTGTTTGCAACATCTGTCGATGTAGCTATTGCAATAGGATGGAGTAGAGGTATGAATGTGATTATCTAACGCTTTCTAGACTTTTTTTAATCAAAGATAGAAAAAATAGACTAGATCTATGAATAAAAAACACCACTTACAATTTCACTTCTTCCTTTTTTCTTATAGAGAAACCATCTCATCATTGTAGATAATATGGCATATTCTTCTCTTCTTCCTCCTCATCCTCGTCTTATTTGCCGTGTAATGTATTCTTTACATGTTGGCATATTATAGAATACAAAATGTATATAAAATAATGCATATCCTATTATAGAGTTTTTTGTAAGACTCGCACAGAAAAGCACGCACATGATCATACCATCGTGAATAATTCGTTGAATAGATCCTATCATATTTTATAGGATTTTTACCTAGCCGACCCTATAAACTTTTTAAATTACATCTACGTCCTTTGCACAACATAATTACCCCATTGACCCTGTAACTTACCCCAAGAACCCCCACGGGCTTGAAATAGATTACGCGGAGGGTTTATGGGGTAAGAGTTGACAAGTTTACGAGGTCGAGGGGGAATTAGGTTGATTCAAAGGGTGTGGAAGTAATTGGCAAAGTTTATAGGGTCTGGTAAAAATCCCTATTTTATATAGATCCTAACATGTACTTAATCTTCTCACCATAAATTTAATTCAAAGCTTGAAACTTGAATTTACATGAATCAAAGTAAGAGAACAATATTTAATTGAATATTTTAATGACATAAGAGTTGGTCATTTGCAACCTAAGTATGTAGTTCTTTGCCTTCGAGTTTTTTAACCATGTCTACAAATATAGAAAGATAATAAAAGAAAACTACTAATAGTAGAATTTCCTTACTCCCACTATGACCTCCCCATATCAAATAATTATTTCACCTATAGTATTGTGTACATGCTCAAACATGCATTGGATTGCAAAGAGATAATCTATATGAAAGCTTAAAAAAACTAAGATAAAGTTGTTTATTAGATGTTGATAAGTACTCTACCCACAAACCCTAGGGGTAGATTAGTCAGATTGTATATCACTCTACCCACAAACCCTAGAGGTAGATTAGTCATCTCATATGGCAATTGCATTGTAACCCTAGGCATCTCTACCTATATAAAGAGCGCTAGGGATTCCCTTTCAATACAAGAAAAAGAAGAATCTCTTTCAACTTGGTATCAGATGCCCCTCCCCCCCTGCCACCTTCCCCCCTCCCGCCCCGCCTTCGTCGCCGATCGCCGACCCTTCGGACCAGTAACGTCACCTTGGAGTCCCTTGCTTCCCGATCCTCCCAACCAACCAGCGTCTCAGATCGCCCCCCCCCCCAGCCGAAGCAATTGCCCCTGAAGCAGCCCTTCGCCCTCGAGCCCCCTGCCTGCCGCGTAGAACCCCTGGACCAACCTGTGTCCCACCGCCTTTCCACCGCCCCCATGCCCGCCTCCCCCACCTGTCCACGGGCCCCCCTCCCGCACCTGGCGTAGAGCCTTCGTTCCCCCCTACGTTCCCAATCCCCCACAGCCATCTGCCCCTCCCAATCCACTGCAGCCATCTCCCCCCCCCCCCCGGACCCTGCCCTCCCTACGGCTCTTCTTCCATGTCCCCCCTGTGGAGCATCCCATACGTGTGGATCCCCCTCCACGTGCCAGGCGCCTCCTCCTCCGGTTGCCGTCTTGAAACACCACGTAACACGCAGTTCTTGTCAGTTTCAGTCTTCAGCGGATCTTCGGCATCGACTCCAGCAGAGCCTCTCTGCGGCTCCCATCTTCTCTAGCACCTCCCCCGACGTTCATGCATGCTGTTCTTCAACTTCCGCCTGACATGATATAGGAACGAGTTGCCATTTCCTATATTATTTTCAATACAGCAGGTCTGATTTCCTCTGACATCATGTCACAATCAGATGTGACATCACCGGGATATGATGGAGGGAGCACCCGACTCCCCTCATTTGGGTCGATTCCTAAATTGGACGACACCAACTACCCCAAGTGGTCATGCATGTTTCTCATGATCATACGAGGATACGACAAGGAACATATTCTATTGCAGTCAGAACCTGCTGAGAAGACAGGCAAAAATGCAACATGGGACAAAGACGACGGCGTGGTCAGTTCTTGGATTATGGTTAGTGTTATTGACCGGATTGCTGATGAACTCGTTTATTACAACACTGCCCATGATATGTGAACCTCTCTTCAAGCCACATATGGTCAGGATAGAAATTTAACCAGGATCTATCAGATATATTTTGACATGCTCAACATGAAGCAAGCAGGACGCTCCTTACCTGAGTATTTCTCTCTCTCTTAAAATCTCTTTTCGAGCGATATAATGCTTGTATTCCAGGATGCACATGTCCGACTCAGAAACAACATCGCCAGCATATGGCAGTTCTTGTATTTCTTGCCGGACTCGATTCTGGCTATTCGGCTGGTCGTGATCAAATGATCACAGCAGCCACTCTCCCCACCTTCGAAGAAGCCTACAATACCCTGAGTCGTCTTGTTATTCCTCATACAAGTGCTAAAGGCACTGATCAGAGACAAATTTCTGCTCTCGCTGCCCTATCTGGATGAGGAAGTCGTGGCTCTTTTTAGGAGCCGTGGTCGAGGACACTTCACTCCAGGACGAGGTCGTATCACAATCCAGTGCTCTTATTGTTACAAATTTGGTCACACAGAAGTTGTATGCTACAGCAAGCAAGGGTACCCTACTCCTAGTGCTCGAATGGCCAATGAAGGAGATAGTCCTCCAGTGGAGGTCCTTAGATGAGATTTTGATGATCTGATGCAGCATCTCAACAGGTTACATTCGAACGAGTCCTCTGCCTGATATCAGGATAATACTACAGACACTGCAGCAATGGCATGATCAGGTATCTTTATCGCATCTGCCAATAGAATTACAAAATCAAAATGGTTGATTGATATAGGTGCTTCCACTCATCTGTGTGGCGAACGAACTCTCATTCAATAGATGCGTAATGTCCCTCCTGGACGGATTGCACAGGTTGTTGATGGTCGATTTTCCCCAATAAAAGGAAAAGGCGATGTCCATCTAACTCCTAATATCAGACTCAACAATGTTTTATATGTTCCGGATTTTCCCATCAGTCTCCTTTCAGTTAGCCAGATTTGCAAATAACTCAAATGTCGAGCAATATTTGATGCTATGACATACTAACTGGGAGGACGATTGGTGCGGGCCGCGAAGAAGGGGGAGTATATCACCCTGTCCAATCATCTGACACTACAGCTTACTCTGGGACCACTTTCTCTGCATCCTCTGGTGCTCTTTGGCACCAACGTATGGGTCATCCTTCTATTCACAAGTTTCGACGAGTTCTTCCCTAGCTCCCTCCCAATGTCAGCCTAGAGTGTGACGCCTGCCAACTGGGGAAACATCACCGGAGTTCCTTTCCTTCGTCAGGTACCATTCATTCTAGTAGTCTATTTGAACTTGTTCATCTTGACATATGGGGACCTGATGATTGGGAAAATTAAGGGTCGTATTCATCCACAAGGTGGATCAATAGTCGATGCGGTGACCACTCAATAAATCCCAATCAATCAATGATTAACCCACAATAAAGTATATGTAATTAATATAAAAAAATGTGGAGTTAAAATTTATTATAACTCTACATGTAAATGTGTATAGGTGTAAGCATGTGTAGAGGTCGAACACTGGGAGGCGAAAGGTTGTGTGGTGAAATTGATTGTGTAATTATTCAATTCTATGTTCATGTTCAATTCTTTATTGTTTTTGTGGGTTTTTGATTATATATATTTTTAATTTTATTTTTCTAATTTTATTTTTTTGTTTTTATAAATTTTATATTGTTTTTATATTTTATATATTTTTTTATTTTCTTTTTATATTTTTAATTATATAATATAGATATATATATATGACGAAAGAGAAAGATATACAATAAATAGGTATATATATTATTACCTAAAATATGTAGATATAATATTTTTTGGCTTTTTATATTTTTCTAATTTCTTGTTATTTTTTGGGGTTTTTTCCTAATTTTTATATATTTTTAATTCCAAAAATGTCCCTAATATGGGACTAATTAAATAGGCCAAAAATAATTTGGGTTTTACAAATATAAAATAAGTCCCAAAATTACCCAAATAAATTTTAATATGTAAATAGTAATATATAGAAAATTATAAAAGAGAAAAATACATTTTTGGGATTTTTCTATAGTTTTTATATTTTTTTATTGGATTTTGGAGCTTTCTAATTTTTTTATTTTTCTTTTTCTTATTTTTAGGGTTTTTCATTTTCTGGACTCGATATATATATAAATATACCATATATATTTTTTGGAATTTTTTCAAAAACATTTTTATAATTTTTTGTATTTTATAATTTAAACAGTGAAAAATGGCTCCTTTTTCATTTTTAATAATTAGGTTAAATGCAAAAAATGCAAAATGGATACGTGGCATGAAAGTACACTACATGAAGCATCTAACTTAATTTTTGTGGATTTTTAGGAGCAATATAGGCATTTTTAATAAATACATAAAAGATACAAAAAATAAAACAGCATAGCAGGGGTATTCTTGCAAATAAAATAACATACAGGGGGTTCTGTGCAAAAATACCTACAAGAATAAATGTTTATTTAATTTTTAAGCACTATATTACAATTACAAAAAGCTCTGGGGTTTAACTGCAAAATTCACGCGCCTCACGTGGGGCTGCACATGAGGCGCAGAAGGACCTGAATGTAAATACAAGAACTACGGGGGCCCTTTTGCAAAAAGTACATTTATTTTACAATGTGAAAATTTATTTACAATATTAAAATCTAAATACAAAAATGCGGGGGCTATATGTGAAAATTACCCCCTCAGGCGCGCGATCCAACGGCTGAGCTTTCTCCACTTGACATGCGTCGCCTCCTCTGCGCCCGATACCGCTTCGCCGATGAAGGGCACGAGATTAGATCTCGTAGGTGATCTGACGGTCGTGGCTTCGCTCCATCGGACGGCTGGCGCTTTGGGACTCCTCCTTCATCCGACTGTAGGGAGGACATCAGGAAGAACAGGGAGGAAGGTTCGCCTGGGCGAACTTCCTCCGGTGAAATCTCCCTCCCTCGTCGGTCTTTGCTGCTCCCAAGGATCCCAACACGTCGCAGGTGCTTTCCTCTACTAGTAGGAGGCTTCATATTAGACAGGAGACCACCGGAGCGCCGCCACCAGGTCGATGTTGAGGTGGCGCTCCAGGTACCTCCGGCGAGCATCGAAGACCACCTCCAAGTGCCTTAACAACCTTATGCCTGTGTAGGATGAAACAAGGGACGAGGGCAAACTGCCTCGTCCCGTTAGAACGGAAAATGGATGAAGGGGGGCTTCTGGCGAAGATCTCCGGGGATGGGGGGGAGGAAGGAGATCTGATCTCCAGATCGGATGAAGATCTGGGTGAGTAAGGGTGCCTGGGGCATGCGAAAATGAAAGGGGGGAGAAGATGGTGGTGGAATGGAGGGCGGAGCAGGAAGTGGTCACCGTGAAATGCTCGTCGGAGCAAAGCTCCGGCGAACTACGAATCGCCCAAACTATGCTACATGCCTAACTTATTCACTATACTAATAACATAAATGAAATGACAAGAATAAAAGCTACCTAAAATCATTAAAAGGCACATCTCATACCTGGTTGGACGCCAGGGAGCAGAGGCCTCGCCGGAGCGGCGGCCTTGGGTGCAACCTCCGCCATCTCCGACCAATTCAAGGTGCCAGGAAGTTCCTCCTGTCACAAGGACTCTACCGAGACCGAATACGAGGAAGGGAGACGCGTAATGGCTGACCAAAATTGCGAAGAAGGCGAAGGTTCTTTATTTAAGAACAGGTGGCACACCCTTATTGACCGGGCGATTGACGGAGCTGCATGCTATGTACAAGGGGATAAAGACAAGGGCATGGATGTAAAATGATCGGGGAACATTTTTCATGAAGGCGGCGATGTCAGGAGATGGACGAGTCAAGCGGGAATAAAGGGAGAAGACGGGCGGAAAAGACCAGCCACGTCTAATCAGCCGCCTGGGGGTCAAGTTGACCAGGCGGTCAACGATCGCAGGGACCTGATTGGTCCACGTCAGCGCGACATTGACTCATTATTTAAACCTAATAAATAATTTTATTAAATTTTGCTTATAAAATAAAAAATGTTTATTAAATAATGTAGTATTTATTTATGATTTTTATTTATTTTTTTGATGTATTTTATTATGAATTTATTTTAATGATGTATTTATAAGTGTATTTACATGTATTTTGTATAATTTATTTTTATTTTGTATATTATATTTTATTATTTTATTTTCTTATTTTATAAATTTATAACTTATTTTTGTGAGTATAAATATATTTTTCTTTGATTTTTATGAGTTCATTTTGCATATTTAAATAATTAGGTATATATATTATGTAGGTATACTTATAGGTATTTTACCTATATTTCATATTTATTTTATTTATTTAATGAATTTTATTTGTTTTTACTTTGGATTTACATTTTTAATATATTATAGATAATATTTAAAATATTATAAAAATATGAAAGAATAAAATAATTAAAGAATATATTTTCCTTTTATTTATATACATAGGTGACATAGGTATTTTGCCTATGTGATTCGTAGACTTATTTTATTTTACAAGTTCTTTTTGGTTTTATTCTATTTTCAATATATACATGCATTTTGTATATTATTTACAAAATTCTAAAAATATAAATTTGTAAAACTGATGAATAATGAATATAATGAATATTTTAATCAGGTAGACTGTACAATGAGGGCCAAAAACCTTTCACAGATGAACTTCAAAAATTATGAAACCAATTTCATTAAATAGCTATTGAAAAGTTATATACAATTAAAGTGATTTTGGTGGATTTTGAGTTTTTATGTGCAAGATATGGGTCTATGAAGTTGAGATTCTGGCTTTTTATTCTGTATATAAAATGTACACTGGATATTATTTTTACGCAAACTCAATTTTGTATTTTTATTCACATTATTATCTACAACTTTCATGTACAAAATATTTCTATTTGATGAATAAATAGGTATCAAAATGCCTAAATAAATGAATAAATAAATGAGGTATTTATTGTATCATTAGCCCTTATCTCCCCCTACTTATTCCTTATCGACCAATTCCATTCTGGACTTGGTCTCGGGGTTCGGGTCATAAAATATTTTCAATATTTTATTCCTTTTTCTTTTCTTCTCTTTATTCTATAATTTTGGCATTAAAAACCATATTTTATGTACAATAAATACAATAAATAATAGATGCTATTATGTACAAATTGATGCTATTTACATGCATTTGCTGGGGGTTTTAAGACCAAAATGATAGAATAAAGGTGATGAAATGGAGATTCATCAGGACTCAGTCGTTATCCTGATCGACTGGGGAATAGATATTATTTGGTTATTATAGACGATTTTTCTCGTGTGTCTTGATCTTTCTTAATAAAAAATAAGTCTAATGTCTTTCAAATCATTGTTCATTTCATCCATGAAATAAAGAATCAGTTCGGTACCACTATAAAAACTCTTAGATCTGACAATGCTAAGGAGTTGGTCTCACATGACATGCAATCATTCTTAGCGTCTCAAGGCATTTTGCATCAAACCACCTGTCCTCACACATCCCAGCAGAATGGAGTGGCAGAACGTAAACATAAACATATTCTTGATATTGCTCGCACAATACTCATTGATTATCATATGCAGTCTACATATTGGGGTGATGCGGTACTAACTGCCACATATCTTATTAACCGCATGCCTTCTACTCTTATTGACGAGCAGATACCTATTGAGGTTCTTTTCCCAGGAAAAGCTATATTTCATGTCCCTCCAAAAGTCTTTGGTTGTGTCGCCTTTGTTCATCTTCTTGATCCTGGTAGGGATAAACTATCAGCCAGAGCAGTCAAATGTATTTTTCTAGGATATGCTCGAAATCAGAAAGGTTATAGGTGCTATGACCCACGTGCCAAGAGACATTACATAAGTGTTGATGTTACTTTCTTTGAATCTCTCCCTTATTACTCCCAATCTGGCACTCATTTATCACCTCCCCCCGTTACCACTTCGCCTCTTCCTATTCCCCTTCAGGTTGATTACACCCTTTCTACGCACACACCATCTCCTCAGGTATGTCCCTCACCTGAGTTATTACAAACTGAAGATACAAATGCAGATACAGGTATCTCCACCAACCCAAGGGAAGCTCTAAGTGACATACATATCACTCTTCGGAAGGGAACCAGGCAATGTCCATCGCGGTACAGTACGGAGCATCCAATCTCTGTTGTTGTAACTTTTTCCGGACTCGGCTCTACATACAAACAGTTCGCCCAAGCCATCTCAAGTGCCATTATTCCTCATAATCATATAGAAGCCATTCGGGACTCGAAATGGCGCCTAGCAATGGAAGAAGAGATGTATGCCTTGATCACTCGGAACACCTGGACACTTGTAGATACACCAGGCGATAATAAAATTGTTGGCTCCAAATGAGTCTTCACCGTGAAGTACAATCCAGATAGATCTATTTCTCGGTACAAAGCCCAACTTTTGGCAAAAGGGTTTACGCAAACTTATGGGGTTGACTTATTGGATACCTTCTCGCCAGTTGCTCGTTTATCCACCATAAGAATTATCGTGGCAGTAGCAGTACAACTTGATTGGCCCCTGCATCAACTAGATGTGAAAAATGCATTCCTTTATGGGGACCTCCAAGATATTGTGTATATGCAGCAACCACCTTGGTTCGAGATTCAAGGGGAGTGTCAGAAAGTTTGTTTGCTACGCAAGGCCATATATGGTCTCAAGCAGAGTCCTCGTGCATGGTTTCAAAAATTATCAGAAGCATTAGAGAATCTTGGCCTCATCCGATCTTCAGCAGATCATTCCTTATTCATATAAAAGAATGGAAAAGGAACTGTAGCTATGCCGGTATATGTGGATGACATTATCCTCACAAGAGATGACCACGATGGTATTATACAAGTGAAGAAACAACTGGCGGAACAATTTGTGATCAAGGACTTGGGACCACTAAGATATTTCCTAGGGATTGAAATAGCAAGATCCAAGAAAGGAATTGTTATGTCTCAACGAAAGTACGCTACTGACCTCCTTCAAGATACAGGGATGCTAGAATCCAAGCCATCTCAGATACCCATGAATCCTAAGGGACGCATCTACGAGGTAGGCGATGTTGAGGATAGTGGTCGATACAACCGTCTAGTGGGTAAGCTACTATATCTTACCATCACTCGACCAGATATCTCTCTTGTTGTCGGAAAACTTAGCCAGTTCATGGACTCACCTACCTCAGCCCACTATGATGCATGCGTGATGGTCTTAAGGTACATCAAATCATCTCCAGGAAGAGGACTACTATTCACCAAAGGCAATAGCTTTGACCTCATGGCGTATTCGGACACAGACTATGGAGGAAGCCTGATCGATAGAAAGTCTACTACAGGGTTCTGCACTTATCTTGCAGGAAATTTAATCACATGGAGAAGCAAGAAACAAGATGTGGTCTCTCGCTCGAGTGCTGAAAGTGAATACCGAGCCATGGCTCAAGCTGCAGCAGAACTTGTATGGGTCTAGTATGTACTTACCGATCTTCATATCACTCCTGGAAAAATCATGGAACTTAGATGCGACAACAAAGCAGCAATGCACATAGCCAATAATCTTATGTTCCACAAACGCACCAAACATGTGGAAATTGACTGCCACTGTACTAGAGATTTGATACAGAAAGGGTTACTTCGTACTCAGAGCGTACCTTCCTCGGATCAAACGGCGGATAAATTCACCAAGTCGCTTGCACGCATACAGTTTGAAAAATGTTGTAACAAGCTGAGCATGATTGATGTATATGCTCCAGCTTGAAGGGGAGTGTTGAGAAGTACTCTACCCACAAACCCTAGGAGTAGATTAGTCTTATTGTATAACACTCTACCCAAAAATCCTAGGGGTAGATTAGTCATCTCATATGGCAATTGCATTGTAACCCTAGGCCTCTCTACCTATATAAAGAGCCCTAGGGATTCCCTTTCAATACAAGAAAAAGAAGAATCTCTTTCAACTTTAGAAAAATAAAGTATTACCCACTCTACATAGAGCTTCATCCTATTGTACCATTAATACACACGTGCGGATGAAGACTCATACTTTGGTACACACATACACTATAAAACACACACATGCATGAAGGCACACACACATGGACACACACTATAACACACATACACACATGCACACACACACACACACACACACACACACACACACACTATAACACGCATATACCAACATACATACACACTAACACACACACAAACACACAACACACACATGCGCGCGCACATACACACACTATAACACAAACACACATACCAATATAGATACACATTAACATATATGCATACACATACTAGCACATATACAACACACGCATACATACTTAAATACCACATATATGCATACGTTTGCATTTAATATCTTAATATATGGTCACTAAAACAATGGGAAAATATGAGAATTTGGTCATACACATACGCATATAAGTTATCACAACATATATAATTTCTCATTTTATGACATGCTTGCTTTTAGATATTTCACTGGTGATGTTCATTAGTCTAAAAGGCATATCAAAGAATAATAAAGTTATATATATATATATATATATATTCTTTAATAAGCACTAATCATAACATATTACCTAGTCGTATAAAATAAAAAATAAATTCTAATTACATTAAACAACAATATCAACCAATATAACATTGAGCCTAATAAGCTCGGGAATGAAAGAGAAGAAATATATGGACTTGTAGGAGGTGACATGGAGGTGGAGATGCAGTAACCGGAGAAACACCAACAGAGAAGCGTGGTGTGGTTCGTCCATTGGAGGAGAGGAACAGAGGAGTAGATGGCGCTACGTACTCAACGTGTCCTCTCCAAACTTTTAAGAGGTCCCATACTTTGCACCCTATTTAGATTTCATTCGGTTAGAACAAATTAGCGAGCAATTCCTCACCAAGTCCTCGTCAAGATTCTAACGAGTACATGCTCTCTCCAAGTCCTCACCAACATGTCCTCGTCAATTCCTCTTTTTCTTGTAGCACTCTTCCTACCCCTCCATCCACGTCCCCCTCCCCCACCATTGCCCCTTTCCTACCTCATCTACAGCACCATGATTGTCCGAGCCAAACCATACTCAACCTCTTTTTCCAAATGTCCTAGTTGTAATTCTAAGCTCGTCAAGCAAACCCTTGGTCTCCAGCCGTTGCACCACCAATGTCATGGGCATATGAGGCTTATCCCCTCTATCACTAGTAAAATAATCATTATTGGTGTCGATTTTGTTGCTGCTTCCCTTTGCTTCTTCCGGGAAGATGGCCCATTGCCTCAATACCGTCGCCGCTTTTAGCCTATGCTACCACACTAGTATACCACACCTTCATGTGATAACATCCTTGAGTCTCCCCATAATGGAGCCCTCTCTCACCTTTAATGAGAAATTTGACCTATCCATGCACCTAAGGACCTAAGGTTAATTGTGATGCTTCCACACAATTCTGGTTGCCCATTGCGGAGCACATCAGAAGCGAAGATCAATCGAAGAAGCTATATATGCATGAAGATCCGCGAGAAGGATCAATGGGGAAGGGAGGAAGAAAAGAAGGAGCAAATGCTGATTATTCCCGTATTCATATACTCAAAGCTTCAATATTGAGCTCAATTCCTTAAGCAAACATCTCAAAATCATAAATAATCTCATCTAATTAAGATAGAGATACCATAAAAATATCAAATTCAGAAAATCAAATAAAAAAGGAAGAGTGTCTACATGTATACTTGTACATACTTACAAGAAAATAAGAAATAAATGGAGTGAAAATCCTATTTCTTTCGCCTAACAATCCAAGTCCGAGAAAAATACTTGGGTCGATAAAGTAAAGAGAGAAAAATTAAAGAAAATCCAAAAATAGACTTACACTTGTCTATAGTCACTTGTATATATGTGCGCAAAACTTCACTAATTTTGAATGATCTCAAATCAACTCCAAATGATGTAAACCACCTCCACTCTATAGATAATAATCACCTTAATTAATGAAAAATCAACTAAAAATACCAACTTGTATACACAACCAATGAAACCAAACACTAGTTTGCATAATGCCTGAATTAAAAGCTAAATACATAATATCTTGAGCATATAGACGTCACCTATGAAACTGATCTAGTCATCTATAAACTAATATTTCTTTCTTATATGTGATACTTAGATTCTTAGGTAAAAGCGTATATTTTACAATCGAACGATCAGATTACGATTTTTTCATGTACATAGTCAACATTTTCAATTTCAAATTTTGTTGAAGAAGTCACATACGCTACAGATGTGACGATATTTACGGGGAGGCCCTCTAAATTCCTCCCAAGTGGTCACGAGTCCCCACCAGTTGGGAATGCACGCGCATCTCACGTGAGACAACGATTTCGCACCTGACACCATTGATGCTTTTGTGAATTGCGAATAAGCCCCTTTATGTTGCTGTACGTTTTGATATTTATTTTGGAGAAGTTGCAATTAGTCACCTGACTTTAAAAGCTATTATCTATCTAATCCAAGCATGTTTTAATATGTAATTTTTTAGAATGCTAAACTTGAACGCTCTTCAATGCTAATTTGAACATTTTATGAGATGAAATGACATTATTATGATTTTTTGAAAGAAACTTGTATGTTTGACTTATAGAAGTCATATAAAATCATTTGCTACAATTTTTGGGTTGATTTTTGGTATGATGTTGATTTGGTATAGATTTTTATGCATGTCAAAATTCTTTGAGGTTTATTGCGGCCTGGAGAATTTTTATAAGATTGGGCTTTGTTCAATTAAATTGAGCATCTACTCTAATTCTTAGATAATTAAAAATGCCTGGAGATAGTTACATCTTACTGCCAAAGTTAACAGAAGTTCCGTACGTTCATATCCAAAAACTACATAAAAATATTACACAAACAGACTAAAATCACAAAAACTCTAAAAATAAAAAAAATCATATTTTTATCAAAATTAAAAAGAAACAATGCTTTATAAACCTTAATTATTGTACATTTAAGAAAAATATTATCATAGTTTTAGGTCCCATTTTGTGCACAAATCCTATTTTCTAAGTTTCCTTTATTTACCATTTTAAATTGTTTTAAAGCTTAATTTAATTTTGTCTTCTTTTTTATTTTGTATTGTCTTTTTCTTTAAAAATACCCAACTTTTCTTGCGAAATTTTAAAGTCACAATTTTCTTTTTGTTTATAATACAGTATTATCATTTTTATAAATATTAAAACCCGTTTTATTTCCATTTTATGTAAATAATCTACCATTTTCTTTTTATAAATATTTAAAATTTAATTAAAATTTTGGAAAATTAAAAGCATATTAAGAAATAACACCTCAAAATTCACCAACAATTTGAAATATAAAAAAACATAAAACAAACAAACACAAGTGGACTAGAACTATGTGTGTGGATTTGACTTGAGTTAGTATGTTGCCTCTCACAGTCAAAACCTCAATGTTAGACCCATGTACACTTGCCTTGGTTAATAATTAAGTGTTTAAGTTAAATTTACCTATCAATTGAATTTGGCCCGTGCTATAACTAACTATCTTTACTTAGGGTTTGAGTACAGTTTATCAATTGCTAGGGAGAGGAGAGAAGCAATTAAGAGGGAAATGCATGAAGAATGAGGTAGGGGCGAAGAGCTGGGGGAGGTTCTTGAAATTAGGCTATCACATGAGATGGTGAGCTAAAGGTTTAATCGAATATACCCCTGATGAGTAATAGTGAGTCTAGCTATAAAAGTCAGTTAGGTTTACAAGGTGCAAGTCGCAACGAGTGGCGGTCCACATTGGAGGCGGTAGGGGGGTCCATGCTAAGATGGATGAGAGTGAGTCAACGGGGGTGTGCGGGGGAGGAAGAAAGAAGAGCCATGCTGGATTTCTTAGAAAAATATGTGTAGTTAGATGACCTCAAGAAATATTAAACTGACAACAATAGTCATGTTGTAAGGCGGGGTAAGATTACAAAGGTCGTGGGTTAACTATGAAGATGCCATGGGTTGCGGTATAATCGGCAAAGTTTATAAGGATTGCAGTGCAAAAATTCCTTAAAAATAACATTTGTAAATTCCAAAAAGCAGAGGGTCTCTAACTCAAAATATTCATGATTAATCACTTTACTTTATTTGTAGATTAAAAGAGTCGTAGGGGCTTTCATGCGAATTTCAATCTTTTTGATATATCATTTAGTCTGGATGCACACACTGGAGATGACAAATCTAGCTAGAGATCCACACGCCTTGCTTGACTGATGCCTGATTGAATTTGTTGAGGTTTCGATTAGCCTGAGAAGAGAGTTTTATACTTAGCTTTTTTATTAGGGTTTTGGATTTTGAACTAATTTTCCATGGAACCTAAAATTAGACCATAATAATTGGAAATATATATAATGAGAGAAAAATAGATTTTCAATCTCATAGTCACAGTAGGATTACTTAAAATAAATTTATGAACAAAGTATTATACCAAATGCGATCATCAGAGCATTCAGATCGTGAGAAGGATTTTTACCAATGCATTACAACTTGAGTAACATGCTATGACACGAGAATCTCTCCTCAACATGGGTCTCTCACTAATATATCAAATCTAGAAGATTGTATTCATCTCTACCTTCGATTCGAGCTCTCCAATGGGTACCTGTGTCTTATGGCTCCTTCTCCTCCTTGGAGCTTCATGGAGGAGGAGGAAGAGATATCCTCATCCTCACGCAACACTACAACATAAACAATCTAGGTCGACGTTTTAACACGAAGAACGTCGACCTAGAGTGAGCTTGATGGATGTTCATTTTAACGTCAGTAAATTCATGACCTTGCCGACAGATCCGTTAACCTCGGCTTATTGACATTTGGGCACCGGGGACATCGGTTAATGTTAGGGCTCGATCAACATTTATTCTAACGTCAGCTGATAGATCATCTCAACAGACGTTTGATTTACCATACTAGTTGAAATTCAAACGATACCAATCATAGTCTAATCTAGATAATCATAATAAACATCAAAGGTCATTTTGAATCGAAAAACGCATTTTTTTCATCCGTGAGCTAATTGACAAATGACTAAGCAAATCGTTATTGTTATTTTGATCTATTAATCATGAACTACTCGTATTAGTCCTCGAACTGATATTTTGGTTATTACGATTCTTAATTAAATTTTAATTGAGCCGAACTGTTGTCGATCAATCAGACAAACATTCCGGAATATTACAATGAATAACAAGTAGAGATTAGTACTTGTAATACAATCTAAATGGTCTGGTATTTATATCGGAGAATGAAATGTTACGAGTTATATCTCTTTCCTTCGAGTTGTTAATTTATTTTCTATTCTCTTACAAATATTACAGTGCTTATAGATATTCTATCATTTATATTATTCTTAAAGAGAAATGGTGTTTATACGTAACAATTGCTCTTTATTTTTATGTATGGTTTTGCCGTGGGTGGTATTTATAGGAAGGAGAATGGCATTACATTTTAAATTTGATAAACAAGAAGGTTTAATACCACCTATTTTTGATGGATTTCATTGGCTTAAATGGGCAAATTGATGATGGTTAACCGTTGGGATCATGGTGTTAGAGTTGGGAAGTTTGTAAGGGTTGCACGATAAATATGAAATTTACATGGGTTGTGACGCAATTGATAAAGTTTACAGGGGTCATGGTGAAGAAATTACATTTGTATGTAATCTTTCTTGAGACATTAACTTGCTAAATATTAAAGTAAGAGAAGATATAGTAAAGAAACTGCAAACTATGCAGCCATGTGCAATCTGAAAATGCTAGGTAACTGTAAGCAACATCTTTAGTAAGACCCATCAAAACTGTCTTGTACAAATTCGAGATCACTCGCTTCTAATTTATTCAAGGCAAGGCAAAAAAAAATGAGACGAGATTTTGTACATGTCATGATTAAGCACATTCCTTGTTTCTGCATAATGGGGATAATGTTAAAGTTCTGACTTTGGTTTTTCTGGACTTGCAGTAGGAGAGAAGGTTCTTCTCGGAAACTTGGCCAGTGTTGGTCAACTGGACCCCAAAATCATGCAACCTACGGATATCGCGGGGAGTGGGGCTCTGCCAGTCACCATCCCACCATGCAGGTGCAAGAAGTGGCGTTATTGCACACTGGTCTACCTGTTTACGGCAACTTAGAGGGCCGGCAAAGCGAGTCCAAGCGTGCCCCCAACCGGCCTGTCTTGCCAAGCCATTTGCCAACAAGGTGTGTTGGAAGCTGCTGAAGAATGAAAAACTTGAGTTTGTGGAAGAGCCTTCCTCACCTGCATTATCGATGTAGTAAGCTCAAGTTGAACTGCAGAATACCCAGGTTGCAGAATGGGGGTTGGATCAAATGTACCATACCGAGCCGGTTAGCCGCAGCTAATGCAGCTATCAACTGTGCATAAGTCGTCCCCACCCGTCTATTGGCCCCAGCAATGACTGCATACTTTGCACGTGAGGCCAGGAAGAAGTCTACGATGGCAACCCACCTCGGGGCCGGTCCCCAATCCCTAGCCCTGAAAGGCAGCTAAACAATATATGGGCTCACTTAGGTCAATCTCCATTGGCCTTTAACCTACTAAACGATAAGCAAGAACAAGATTCTCAAGGCATGATATAAAATGATTTTAATTTGTTGGGGGGAACTGTGTCCATCGAAATAAAGAGCATCATAGCTTACTGCATAAAACTTCATGAAACAATGATATAGTTACTCATTCTGTGTCACCAAATGATAAAATTATTTGGACCTCACTTGCAAGTCAAGATAAGCTTCATCATTTTAAAGGTTTACTGCATATCTGAATTTAGGTCAGTTCCAACAACATGAATTAAAATGGCATGATCTGTGAAATCCAAAGACGATAAAATTGTTGGAGTATTCGTGTGTGCGCCCATTGAGTTGTAACAGGGTAAATGGATCATGGAGAAGATCCATTTACCCCATCCAGTGTTTAGTCCCACATCGTTCAGTGGTGGGACTTGGAGGCTCTGGAGAGGCTATATAAGGAGCCCCAGACCTCCTGTATCCATTGAGTAAAAGGAATGAAGTATCCGCCCCTTTGAGGGCTTCTCCCGTGGTTCCATCCCGCTCCTCACGGAGTAGGGTTCCACGTAAAAATCCCGCGTTCTTCTTCTTTATTTATCTTTATTCCATGTTTACGCTTCCGCTTCCGATTTTCTAACATGGTATCAGAGCGGGTTCGATTCTCAAGGAATCGTTGTCAGTTTTTCTGTATTATTTCGAGATTCAATATTCGTGAAGATTAGTCGTGAGTTTTTCAAGTTCAAGATCGATTTCTTTTTAATGTTCTAGGGTTTCATTCCAAAACCCTAAATCCGCGTGTAAGATGGCGCAGATGAAGCAACTCCAGACACGATGCAGTTTCATCCCAGCGTGACTCCCAGCAATCTCCAGCCCTAGACCCTCGCGCGGTGCTCCAGACGCTTCAGGCAGAGCCTCCTTAGGCGGCGCACCATCACGGCATGGCTCAATCTCAAGCTCGGCCTCTGCTCAATTGTAGTAGACCAGATCTTTCTACAGCAGGTCCAGGCGATATCTCGCGCAGGCGGCGCGAGCCCCTCTTTCCTCCCAGGTCACCTCGCGCTGGCGGCGCACCCCACCTCCAGTTCCGCGCGATCGCCCCGAAGCCGCCCGCTGGCGGCACATCCTTCACAGCGGCAGCACCCGCGACTCCGTGCGCACCTCGTGAGGTGGCGCAGCAGCTCCAGACTCCCAGGCGGAGCCCTATCTCCCCCATACCAGGCCATCGCCGCACCCTTCGGCGGCGCAGCCCAAGCTCCAGCGGAGGGCTTGACGTGCAGGCGGCGCGAATCCACATCGGCGGTGAATACCCAGGCGAGCCCTAGCACGAGCCCAGGCGGCGGACCCCCAGCAGGCGTGTGTGCTCTTTTCCCCTTTGTGGCGGCGGTTTTTGGAAGAGGGTTCCCCGATGGGAACCCTAAATGGGTTTCCAATTTTGCCCAAGAGGATGGCCCGTGGTTTAAAAAAAAGTGCTTCTTTTATTGTTTGGGCCGAGGGGCCCAGTTCAAAAAAAAAAAGCTGTAATGTGTATAGTTTCATTTGGGCCCACTGTTGGGCCAAGAGTTATTTGTTAAAAAAAAGGAAAGAAAGAAAAAAAAAGAGAAAGAAAAAGGGAGAAAAGACGCGTACATCTACAAAGCCGTACGCATAGTTGAAAAAAAATGTTGATGAAAAGCCGAAAAAAAATGAACGGCTTAAAAAAAATTGCAAAAAAAAGAGACGGCTTATAAAAAAAGATGAAAAGCCGCAAGTGATGTTTGTTTTCCCCATTATTTTGTCTTCTCCCAACTTTGTCGATTTGTCTGTTTTCCAACAAGTATGGGAGAAAGGGGGAGTATATGTAGAGTCACAGGTCTCTTCCAGCCATATTCAGATGTTCGAGATTCACAGGCAGATTTCCAGACCAAGTCAGATTCTCAGACTCTACAGTTCGGTTTCGGACTCGACGATTGATGTTCCGAGTCCTCAGTTTCAGAGACGCACGAGTGTGCGGTCATTTTCAGATGAGCATAAGTTGCCATCATTGTTCGAGGTCCCCATCATTCTTGTGGTTGTTCGGCCAGAGTTTTCATGTGAACCATAGGGACTCCAGAGCAGAGGACCATTCCCTTGAGGGCAAGGGTTTTCATGTGGTATCATAGGTACACCAGAGCAGTGCACCATTCTCTGAGCCAGATGGGAGAGACCCAGTTCTCCGACGAGGAGATTTCAGGCGCAAGTTCAGACTCGATGGTCAGATTCCGAGTCTTCAGTTGACTCACACTCCAGCCCGTTCGTCCTCCTCACCTGCACGGCATGAGAAGCAACGTCCTCGACTGCAGCAATATGCGCGTTGGGTTGATATTGTCCGTAGTGTCCTGTAGCGTTGAGTAGAGTCTCTTTATGTTTGTCCAAGCTGAGCATTGCATGCTCCAGCTTGAGGGGGAGTGTTGGAGTATTCGTGTGTGCTCCCATTGAGTTGTAACAGGGTAAATGGATCATGGAGAAGATCCATTTACCCCATCCAGTGTTTAGTCCCACATCGTCAAGTGGTGGGACTTGGAGGCTCTGGAGAGGCTATATAAGGAGCCCCAGACCTCATGTATCCATTGAGTAAAAGGAATGAAGTATCCGCCCCTTTGAGGGCTTCTCCCGTGGTTTCATCCCGCTCCTCACGGAGTAGGGTTCCACGTAAAAATCTCGCGTTCTTCTTCTTTATTTATCTTTATTCTATGTTTACGCTTCTGCTTCCGATTTTCTAACAAAAATCATGTGGAAAACAGTCGAGAAAGAAAACATGCATGGAACATATGAACTTATGAGAACTCCTCTCAATAATAGAGGAAAACCGAGGGAGGGAACTTCCTAGCGCATATAAGGGGTTAGATTTTCTTTCTATTCCACTTAATCATTAACAGAGAGGTTCACATAATATTTGTAAGGTGGTGGATTACATTGATCTACACCAATATATATTTACTAAAGTACACCACTTAACACACACCCCCACCCCACCCCGGTTGATATTCCGATTTGATGAAAGGTGAAGCATAGTTGACCAACATCGGCATTTTCTCATAGAAATCGATAATCCACTTCGACATGCTTAGTGCAATCATGTCGGACCTCACTTGCAAGCTGATTGATGCCTTGTTATAGATCTTTATTGAGAGATTGGTCCGGATGCCAAAATCATTAAGCACTGTTGAGTTATATGGGTGAACGGGTCTTTAAGGTAAGGGATCGTTAACCCATCTTCAATATATTATACTCAACTCCTCTCCCTTGAGACTAAGTTTTGAAAGAAAGAAATAGGCCCAATCTCAAGAAAAGGAAACTAGGGCATGATTGTTTCCCCGTGGTTTTTCACCCTCTAAAGAGGGCTTTCCATGTTAAATTCTTGTCTCTTGTTTGATTATTTGTGTGCTTGTTTTCTACATGTTATCGGAGCCATAGATCCGATGTTAGAAGCCTTGTGTCATGGCCTGGAATACATCGTCTGTAGCAGATCTCGCATGGAACCATCTCCTGAAACAAATCAGATCATGCACCCCCCTGGGACAGTATAGAGTGAGAAATTATCGGAATACTCCCGAGCCAGAGTTGATTTTGAACTGAAGACACCTTTCCTAAACCTGCTGCCACAATTCCATGGAAATACTACTGAGGAATCCTACACATTCCTAAGGGATGGAGCTAGTAATGCTCTAATTTCAGACACCCCAAGGTCAGCCAGGACTACATTCATCTCATTGCACTTTCATTCGCCTTGAAAGGCAAATCTGACTACTGGGTGAAGAATCTAGGAGTGACACTTACCACGTAAAATCATTTCAAGGACCTGTTCTTAAAGAAGTTCTACCCTCTGAGTAGGACTAATCAGATGAGGACACACATCACCAGCTTTTCTCAGATGCCTCATGAACCATTCTGTAATGCATGGGATAGATTTAAAGATCTATTACAGAAGTGTTTGTGTCATGCTTTGGATGACAATATCTTGGTCCAGATCCGGTCACTCTATTCTGGTCTCAACTATGAGACACAAGGTTTAGTGAGCGCTGCCAGTGGAGCCAACTACACATCACGAGGTGTGGATACCGTCTAGAAGGTATTCGAGTAGATGGCTGAGACAAGCTGCTCACAGATCGCCAACAGGGCGTACACTGATTCCCTCAACACACTCCAATAAAAAGGAGGGAAATAAATTGTTACTGAGATAGCCGAGGATCTAATTCCGAACATGACCATCATTGAATGACATTGACAGTAGGATCTCTCAGATATCAAAGCAAATTAAGTAGCTGACTGAGAAGGTATCCAAGATCCGGATACCTGCCGCGACTGCACCCGTTACTCCCGTTTTCCCGGTGCATCATGTCCATGAGCAACTGATGTTAAGGCCACTTCATCCTTGGGTTCAAGACCAGTCCTATGCCCAACTTGTCCCACAACCACCGCCACCAGCAGAGATCGTCAAGTAAGAGCCCTTGCAGATGTTGGAAGTGAACGGTATTTGGTACGCACAGGACCCTGCTAGAAAAGGAAACATGGGGAATCGACAACCATACTAGCATCCCCCAACCTTCTACGATACCGCTTTCACCCCCGCACCACAGCACAGTCAGAGCACAGCCCAACCTCAGCAACAGAGGCAACAATAGCAATGCGGCCGTCACGGACAATATCAAGCGGTCCAGCAGGGCCCGCAATATCAGCAGGTTCCCTAACAGCATAGACAGTAGCAGTACTAGGCCCCTCAAGGCCAATCTTCACGACAGTCTTCCCAGCAGTATCACTCTCCGACATGACCCGTGGACATTCAGCAGCAGATTCTCGAGGAGCTCCGATCTTATAGGAGCAAAATCCATGATCTACGGGTGGACGTCAATCAGCTTTCTCGTTGGAGAGATGAACAGATTGCACCTGCTACAGCTATTCCCTCCCAAGTTCAAGCTAATCCCAACAACTTGAACAAATCTCAATTTCAGCAACATGGTGGTCAGGTATATTATTCAGACTCGTCTAGATCTGAACATGAGATCCTTTCGTTTGACAATATAAATGTTGTGTCACTCAGGAGTGGAATGACCATGATCGTGCGTGATCGGGCAAGGGAAATGGGGAGAGGTGTCTCTGGAGCTCAACCTGACGATTCATCAGATGAAGAAGAAGAAAGACATAAGGATTCATCGCCATATCTGAAGATACTAAGGATTCCCACTCAACAGAAGGGGAAAGCGTCAATGGAGTTTACAGAGGACTTTACACCTGTTGTGGCATATTTACCTTCGTTATCAATTCCACAACCTGTTGTAGACAATCTAGATTTTAACTTTCAGTTGAAAAATAAAGATTTATGTAATAAGAACCATGTTTCAGTAAAATCTAAGCATGTTTTTTGTTATGATTCGAATTCTTCGTCCCCTGTCTCGATTGGTTCTATTCCTTTCCCCTCGTGCTCTAATGGGAGGAAAGCGTAAATCTAAGAAAACTTATCAAGATGATCCAGAAATGGCACGATTTCTTCAAGAGAACATTACAGTTAAGGTGCGATTTGAATAGTATGTAGCTAACAATCCCGCGTTTCAGAAGTACTTGAAAATGAGATGCACGCCTGCAAGGACTCACAGGAAGAAACCATACCAGTATGTGAAGACTCGCATCTTATCAGTAGCCACTATTCACTGTGTTAAGAATCAACAACTACTAAGGAAAAGAGAGACTTGAATGGGAATGATTGTAGCAGGTGCAGTTTATGGGTCATTGTAGTATAGTGGTGAGTATTCCCGCATGTCACGCGGGTGACCCAGGTTCGTTCCCCGACAACAACGCTATCTGACGAATTCTAGAAACCCTAGTGTTAATTCTTGCAAATTAAGTGGTGTATATGTGTTGTAGTCGCGCAATAGGGATCAATCAAGAAATTAAACCACGCAAATTAATGAATCAATTAAGCGATGTGGTTTTATGTTTATTTAACCTGGACAGGCCCTAGGGTCGACTCAAGGAGTCAAGGGAACAACCTAGGTAAAGTCTAACAAATTTAGCGAATGGTTTTCTAAGCATAATTTTTTTAGTATTTTTTATGCAATTAATAGATGCAAATGCAAATCGGGCCAATTTTAAGGACTAAATGCAAATTCCAATTAAACAGAGTCCAAAAATCCTAAAACTTGGCCAGAATATGAAGAATGACGGAATTAATGCTTTGTATTTTTCTTGGAATTTTCTGATGCAAAATAAATTAATTACAAATTAAATACGCATGCAGGGTGATTTTTATATATTTTTTAGTGCAAGAAAATAATGATATGTTATGGGATAAGGAAGATATAAAATAAATGCAATTTTTATTTATTTTTAAATAAAGAATGAATGCAAGGATATGATGCAAAGTGATAATGTAGGATGAGCAGTGGAACAGAGCAACAAGCCAAGAAAATCGTTCAATTAATTTAAGGCATAGATGCTAATGATCGATCACAATAATATATGTTCCATTAATATCCATAAGATTCTCAAATAGATTCCCCCAATTTTTGCGGTGTGTTGAGCAAGAATAAATTGATGAATTTAAATAAATGTGCTCAATATAAGAAATGAGCTCATATATCTTGATGTCCAAAAAATGTCTCCCAATGCATATCACAATATTCTGGAGGAAAGACAATTAAATATGGATCAAATCGACATAAAGTACCTAAACATCCGAGTTCTAGTGCTCAAAATACAAATATTTGAAGTTCAGGGGCATAAATGCGAACAAGATACAGAGAATGTTCACAAAATGGACCTTTACAGGGACCTGGATGCAATTTCGGAAAGTCGACGTTCTCCTTCTGCAATTTACCTCGCGGGGGGTACGCACGTAAACCTTGGAACTAGCAGGATGTCTCTACCATTTTCCATCCACCGCATGTGCGTAAGCATATGAGGGGTTTTCGTGTGATTTCTGAGAAATAGCAGTGTGAGGGTACAACTTACCCCTAGGCGCGTACGGATCACGTGGGGTTGTAGGCTTGGGTGTGCTTTGTCTCCAAGCCTAGACGTGGCGGGTTCTAGCCGCTTCAGTTCGCCCGAGGTGTGGGGCTCAGAGATAGGCCTGGACTTGATTTCGGTCGTCAGATGAAAGCTTGATCGACGTATGGAACTTGGGCGTCTTTGGTCGGCCCAGATGCTCCGAGCTCTCGATCTAACGGTCCCTGAGGTCCGAACTTGGGGATCCTTGTTCACGTTTGCTGCTCACATAGGAGGTGCTCCGTAGATGATGGAGGTTGGCCAACACACGAGCGTGGGACGTCGGAGCAGAGGCTGCGGTGAGGGAAATCGGTGGACGGCGTGGAGCTCCTTGGTGGTAATGGTCAGAGCGTGAGGTGGTGAGAAGATGTGGAAGATATACAAGAAGCAAGGATGGGGTTCGATGATGGTGAATGGTTAGTCGACGGTCAGGTGTTGATTGGAGAATCGGGGTGTGGTCGAGGTTTTGCGGAGGAGAATAAGACGAAGGTGAAGAAGGGGCGGTAAGGATTGGAGAAGGAGAAAGAGAAGAGGAGGAACATAGGAAGAGAAGAGAGGAAGAGAGAAGATAGCTACCTACGATGAACGAAGGTGCCTGAGAATGCTTGAGTTAAAAGCTCTAGCGATCGTCGCTCGTCAGCCCGACTTTGCTGGAGCTCAGCGGCTGCGAAGGAGCAGCTGCAGCAAAAAGAGGAGATCCCTTTCTAGATCTTGCCGCGACGGAGGTGTTAAGTTGTTGTCGCACTCCAGAAGACCCTCTCGATGTCACCGAAGGGCCGAAACCTTGGATCCCTGGCTTGAAATCGCCAATCGAGGCTGGTGGCTTCCGTTCTCTCTGGTGGCGGATACTTTTGAAGATCATCGGAGATGGTTTAACTAGGAAGAAGTAGAATAGTGTGAGGCACATGAGATTGGGGGTTCGATGGAGGAGATAAAGATGTCGAGGGGTTCATAGAACATTGGAGGTAGTTGGGTTGTTGGTTTTGGGAGATTAGGATAAGGAGAGGAGATGGTTCGATGCAATGATCGGAGACAGAAGGAGGGCCATCATTGGTCGTTGGGAGGAGATAAGATAAGAAGAGGGAGCGCGGTGGTGCGTGGATGGATGACACAAGGCAGAGGGAGAGGATCCTCATGTGCAGGGCACGTAAGTAGGCAAGAGACAGGGGTCACATGCTTAGCACGTGACCGGGGGGAGGTCATCACATGCTTTACACGTGAGGAGAGAGTGGAGCTGAGCAGGAGCCAGGTGGTTCGATTGGGAGTGCGCCATATGGCATGGAGTTGACCAGATGTTGACCACATAAACAAATAGATAACAAATAGAAAACGGGCTCAGATGCAAAATGCCCAACATAAAAAGTGTTCATCTTAAGGTAATCTATAATGTTCATGGAGGACTCAGATACAAATGGAATGCAGAATGCAAGATATGATTTTTTTAGTGGTAGTTTATATATATAAAATACCAATATTTGGCTTTGCAATTTTTATTTGGTTTTCTGATGCATGCAAAAATCAACCATTCTATGAAATGATGCAATGGACTCAGATGTGATTTTTTTTGAAATTTTTGTGGATTTTAAATAGATCAGAAAAATTAGGGGAGTTAATTATGTACAAGTGGATTATGTGAGTAAACTTAAGTCAGAACATGCCATTTTTATTACTTTTCTGATTTTTTGTTTTAATTTTTACTTAATTTATTAAAACAAAGAATAAATTAAAAAAATGATAAAATTGTTTAGAATGAATGAAATATGCACATGAAATGACAGGTCAAAATCAGCAAAAATGCACATTGCACATTTAGGTCCCAAAACCTTATTTTCACAAAGGGACTTTGATTCTTTCGAATTTGATCTTAATTTGTAGATATTTGAACGTACCTTAATTCAAAATTAGTAGAGTTCATTTGGGCACTGTATGAGAGAGATTTCAGCGTTTGTCTGTTTGTCATGAAATTAGAGTTTGAGATTATTTTGTAAGTTCATTTTTTCAGGATTTTTCATGGATTAAGGTTAGTAATATGTACATAAGGGAGTTGGTTTCATGTGATTTGGAGTCAGAATAAAATCATAAAAAATCAGTGAAGTTAGTTGTTTTACAGGTCAATTGTACATTGGATTCTTGGCTCCTCATTTGATGTAATGATGAATGATCAAATGTAAATATTATTTACACATGCATGAATGTGCAATTTAGATGATTAAATGCTAATGAAAATTGGGTAACTGAGCTTAACTTTTAGAGTGATGAATAACAGATTCATCAATGTGACAGCACCGGCAGCACCTGCAGGAGAAAAAAGTGTGGCGACACCAGCACCGGGCGAGAGAGAGAAAAGTGTGGCGGCACCGACAGCACCTGCAGGAGAGAACGGTGTGGCGGCACTGGCCGAGAGAGAGATGGGTGCGGCTGCTCCTACCACAGGAGAGAGATGCGGCGGCACTGACCGCGAAAATTTGGGAATTCAGGGAATTTTTGTTATTATTTTGTTGGATTTTGGAGCTTTTTAATTTTTATGCTTTTTCTTTTTTCTAGTTTTATGGATTTTTAATCTAGGGATACAATATACTAAAATAAGTAACATATAATTTTTTTTAATTTTCAAAACGTTTTTCTATTTTTTTGGAATTTTCAAAGTTAGAAAGTGACAAAAAGTGATCATTTGATTTTAATTAAATAGATAAAATGCCCAAATTCTAAAATAAAAATGCAGCGTGAAAATACATGCTAGCAGGCATATAACCCTATTTTTGCATATTTTTTGGAGCATAGGTGCTATTTAAAATAAATGAAATTCTAGCACCAAAAATACATATACTAGGAAGGATATATTGCAAAAAAATTAGTGACAAGGACTGATGTGTAATTTTTCTGAAATATACAATTTATATTTAAATTTACTGTACTAAAAAATAAATACAAGAACCTGAGAGGATATACATGCAATTTGCTCAGCTCACATGGGACAACACATTAGTTGAGCTCGACTTGACCTAGTTGTAATATCAATAAACACCAGGGGCCTCTATGCAAAAAGTTTAATATATTTAGGTTACACAATATTATTATAAGACTAATATATAAATAGAAAATGCAGGGGGAAGATATGTAATTTACCCCCAACGTAGTGCTTGTGAATGGTCGCGATAATTTCACTTAAATACGTGGTGTCATCTGGTCGACCTATACCCCTTCGCATCTGACATCTGAGATTAGATCTCTGGAGGAGATCCTACCATCAAGGATCTTATGATCCGATGGCTGATGATGGATCTAGGGCTCTCCTTCTATGGAACGGCTACTGCTTCTTTCGAAGAATAGGGACAAAGGTGGTCATCCCTAAGCTTCGATCCGCGATTGCTTGCCCCTCCAGTGATCTCCTTCAATGATTCTGGGCTTAACACGATCGGGGGCTCGTCCGCAGCTAATGATGTGCTCGAGAAGATCCATGACCCAGTGATGAGGTTTTGGTCTATCGGAGAATGTAGAGCAACTGGAGACCCTTCGAGTGGCTTGATTTCGACCCAGGAGGGGTCCATTCTACCTGGAACCTGCACGGAGCGATTCTATGGCTCGAGATGATGAAGCTCGACCTATTTTGGAGATGAATGCACGGGAAATGGATGGAATGGAAGGGGGCTCTGATGTACGGTAGAGGAGGGGCCACAATTCGTTGATCGGGGACCGATTATGTTGGTCTAGATGGTGGATCAGATGAAGAACACGCTGGGGATGATAATGGGATGGCAAATGTGGTCAGAGAACATTGCTTTCACAATGGAATGGTCGGGGCCATAGTGGCACCGACGATTGAACAAAGAGGATCCTATCTAATCTACTGAATACAAAACTAATCTTACAACAGAATTGAAATCGTAGGATTATATTCTACCTGAAAAAAAGGACAACTCCTATACCTGCTGTGTCAGCAAGGAGTAGGGCAGGCCGAAGCACCGCCGTGGATTGTCGTCGCTTCCTCACTTCGCCATCTCCGAGCTCAGGGAAGGTCTCAGTTGTCACCTAGCCGTTGACACTCACACAAGAATATGATCTCGAGCTCCAAGGGGGATCGAGAGATGAAGGTACGCAACAAAGTGGTCGGAGCTTATTGAACAAGAAAATGGGGCTGAATCGAGGAGTATATTAGATTTTTGGCTAGGGCGTGATTCAAGGATGTTTAATCTCCATGAATCGTGCGTCACGTTTAGCCACAACATCATGAACGCCAGCGGAAAAATGGGCGAAATCCTAGGGCTTGACATTCTGGCGACTCGAGGAAGAGAGAGGATGATGTTGATCGGGGTCAACAGTCCCAACCTCCTGATTGGTCCACCTCGGACACTATTAGACAAAAAAACTAATTTTATTCAAAAATAATTTATTAAAATTAGTTAGTTATTTTATTAATTTTTTAGAAAAATAAGAAAATGCTTATTATTTTATGTAATTGTTAGATGATTTTTATTTATTTTTCAGGTTTATTTATTAAAAGTTAATTATAAATGTCTATCTATAGGAATATTCATCTATATTTTGTACCTTTTAGTTTTATTTTGTATTTTTGAATTTGATATTTTATTTTCTTAATTTATATATTTATAACTTATTTTTATGTACACAAATATATTTCTATTTAATTTTATGATGTTAATTGTATACTTAAATAAATAGGGATATATAATTTATAGATATAAGTTTATGTATTTCATCTATGTATTTTCATAGACTTATTTTATTTTGTGTTTCTTTATGGTTTTATTTAATTCTATGTATGTAAATATGTTATAATTAATATTTACAAAATTGTAAAAATATAAAATTATAATAATAATAATTCAGACCTTGGTGTGAGAATGTATGTGGAACCTGGTTGAGAATTGTATTTAAAACATAACAACCTTCGAGAATCACAAAACTCGGTTCAAACCACCTCAATAGCCATGTCAGAACCAGTCTACATCATACGCAAACCCTTATGACTTTGAAGCTGACTTGTACAATGTGAAATGACAAAAGAACTGACTTCCTCCAGCATGACAACCCAATGATTCCCCATTGCAGCAATTCTTTCCTCTAGGAGCAGGGTATTCCCTTCTAAGTTTAAGTGCATTCGACTTAAGAAGAGTAGGTGAAGAGAAGAATGGATGGTAGCCAGTGTAGCTACCTATCTGGGGATGCATGACCAGTGTAGTCAAGTCATCCAGCTACAGGCTTACATTGTTTCTAACTTTTGAAGTTCAAGCTTACTTATTGACTATACTAATGTGTACACTCCAATAGGCATTTTATTTTCAATCAGGCATGTCCACTTTTTTGTAGTCTTCACTTCTTCTTCTTTTTTGAATACTATATGCAGCAGTATTTATATGGGGAATTTTTCCTCTTGGGACAGAAGACTATCCCTCTTTTGAAGCATTATTGCAACCCACACTCTCCCGTCTTTAGACGTCGACGCCACTGGATGGGTTGGGGTGCACTTTCCTCCCTAGATGAGGCGAATGTTTCCACTCGTGTGCGTCTCATACCGACAAATCCAATCCCCTCACCACTCCAACTGAGTTGAGTCAAGTGAAAAGGTGGAGCTGTCCAAGTTAGGTCACAGCCGACAAGAGTCATGCATGCGTCTCTAAAGGTTTTAGTTAAGCTGTTGAGATGTCTCAAACCCAGCCCTAATTCTCAAAGAATTAATTACGAATAGACTGGAAGTACATCAAATCCAGTTCCTATAAGGTTCCAGTGAAGTTAGGTGCATTAATGTCTAACCAAGATCCAATCTTCGACTTTACTTTGATTAGTTCATAAAACTTAATCCGAAAAACACGAATGCTATGCAAATGCTATGTTCAATGTAGAATTTTTTTTATGATGTAATTTTCAAATTTTGTACATTTTTCAAAAAGGTTTTGCAAATGTTTTTGGAAATTTTTCAAAATGAATGTTTTGGGCAAAGAAGTAGGTAAAAATATTGACACGGGAGTGCATCAATTATATACAAGAATTAGGGTTTTTAAAGATTAACAAAAGGGATATGTTACTAGTTTTTATAGACAAATATGTATACAGTTGGTGAAGAATGTTAATTTATTTGTAAGATGTATATCATCCTCAAACTTATTTGAAAATCATTTTACAAACAATTTTGAAGACTGTTGTACAAAGTAATTTTTGCAAATATTTCGTACAAATATTTACATACATTTGAAAACAATTTTGCAAAGGTTTTTCGAACAGTATATTATATTTTCAAATGTTTTTGCAACAATTTTCAAAACTATTTGCAAATAGGTTTTCAAAACATTTTTATTTCACATAAAGAAAAGAAATTTTCAAATAAAATATTTTACAAATTTTGAAAAGCTTTTACAAAATATTTTTCAAACAATTTTCAAAATATTTTCAAATAAATTTTCAAGCTCTTTTCCTAACTTTTTGCAAACATTTTTACCTGATTTACTAATAAGTATAAATAAGAAGAATTTGAGGAATAATATGCATCTTTTTATTTATTGTTTTAATGAACTCTATCTATATAGTATATTAGCTACGTTTATTCTTAAAATATTAAAGTACGAGTTATGGCTAAAATATATACAAAGTATATATGACCGCCCTAAACTTATCTTGAGTTGTGTGCTCTTGAACCAAAGAGACAAAGAGAAGACATAACTCGTACTAAGTGTAGAAAAGTCTATACTACAACGACTAAAGAATTATTAACGAAAGAATGAGAAGTCGATCATCCCCCCTATACTCAGGATAAAGTAATCATAAGTATAGCAAACTGTATCTACATGTAGGGAGTATAGACATTAGTATTGAACAACTCAACGATTCGTCATGTCTCCCCTATACTTAGGGCAAGATATCCCTAAGTATATACAGTAATATTAACAAGAGAGGATTCAAATGGTGAGACAAAGAATGAACAAGTTACATCGCTCACTGATCTGTAGGCTCATCTGTTGCAGTGTATCTAGAATCCCCGTAGTAATATCTGAGGTTGGATCATGTTTCTCATATGTATGTCTCTCCCCACTCAATCGGTCCTCAGTTGGTCTATCCCAATGCCCTAAATGTCAGTTTCGGTCACCATTTCGGTATCGACCAAAACAGAATTTCGATGGAATTTCGACCGAAATTTCAGTCATTTCGATCATTTTTTGTACTAGGATCCCCATATTTCGGTCATTTCGATCATTTCGGTCGAATTTCGATTTCGACTGGATATCGATATTTGACAGAAATTCGACCGAATTTCGCTGAAATGTAAGGCCATGGTCTATCCTCAACCGGTCCCTTCCCTCTGGCCATAGTCTTCGAATCCTCTGGAAAGGAAAAAGTCTCAGAAGAACTCAGTGAAAAATGTGTAGGAGAAATAGACGAGAATTTGAGGTGTGGGCCTGCCTCAACAGGAGGGATGGGAAGCGATGGAGTCTGGGTCTGACGCTCCTCTTGACGAGATGGGATTAACTCGGGAAGAGGATCATCCTGATTCTGTGAAGACGTATGACGGACGGTGGATTGTCGAAAGCTTGCGGAGTCTGAGCGCAAAATCCGTCGAGTCGTCATCTTCAATGTCAAAAGGATACCGGGAGAGACCACTATGTTAAGTCAAAAACACGAGTGTGAAGGCGTATAAGACGCGGTAATGCACACCTCTCATACAAACACAATGCAACCCCAATTTCACCAACACAACCTAGTGATAACCATAAAAGATCGGTCGTTTATATTTTTGGTTTTAGGTTATTTGGAAAATAGGTCTTTTCACAGATTAACGTGAGCTAATAGGTGCCCAATATTTCCTCAAAATATTGTCCCGAGTTCTTACAATCAATCACATATTCTCATCCAGTATGGGAGTAAGTATGGGCCATTTCTGTCTACCGTGTTACTTGAAGACTGTGCTATTGCGGTGTCCTCTAAACCTCCCACTCTGCTGAGGAAACTCGGACCGTTTCCGGCTACCCAAGAGTCCCCACACAAGATTAAGTGATTAGATGTATGAAATAAGTAGTATCCCGAAAGAAATTCGGAATCTGGCTCTGCCTTAAGTGTCGCCCCTCACTCATAGATCTGGAGAGTACATGCAATTGATGCGCTGGGGGTTGCTCTCACAAAATAAATGAATCCTTTACGTTTATTTTGAGGTCAAATAATGTCTATAGTCCCGATTTTAGTTTTTGGTTATTTGTTTTTTTGTATATTTTCAGAGAACGTCTAACGATTTTTTTCTTTTTTTCCTAAATAAGCATGCACCTAGGTTGCGAGTCCTAAAAGTAGCTATGAAGGCGCAAGCGGAGAAGAAAAAAATCGAAAAACCTAAGCAAGCACCTACCCTCAAAAAAGCCGTGGAAAACCGTCGATAAAATCGCGATATGATAAAAACCACGGTGGGTGCTCTACTCCCCCTAGTGCACAGCACTCGGTGCAACAGATCCCGAGAAAGAGAGGAAGGTACAAGTCAGGATGCCCTTACGGGGCCCCTTCTAAGAAAATAGAAAAACGGGCAAATGCCCCTATTTTTTTCAAAAAAAAACATTAAAAATGTAAAACAATTCTGCCAACTTGCTCTGCCCTCTGCAATCGACTCGTAGAGAAAGAGTTGGTCTCTGCACTCTCAACTAATTCGACTACCGAAGAAGCCGGCTGATCCTGCAGGCCATGCAAAACATGTTAGCAAACACACACAAAAAAGGTAAAAATAAAATAACAAACGAAAATAGTAAAAATCAGAGAAAATTGATGAAAATCATAAAAACTGTAAAAACCGTAAAAAGCCGTAAAACAAATTGAAAGAAAACCGAAGAAAATTCAGAAAAAAAAACCGTAAAAATCAAGAAGACAGAAAAATCACGAAAAATTCAAAAACCATAATTAGGTGGGGGCTAGGGTTAGAGTTTTGAGTACAGGAGCCCCGGTCTAGGACCACCGCTCTGATACCATGTTGGAAAAAATAAGAAACTTGTTTATTCCTTTGAGCCTGAGGCTATCTTATATAGAAGAGAGACGTATGGGTAAACTACATAACACTGACAAAAGGAATAGATAAAAGAGTACAGAAATATGAAAATATATCTCTACATATAGCAATAGATAAAAGAGTACAGAAATATAGAAATATATCTCTACATATAGCAAACAGCTTGTATTATTAAACAACCTACTTATAGCCCTATTCTTCTTTTTCTTTTATCGTTGGAGATCGTGCCCCCTAAACTATCAAATGCATATTGACCACCTTAAACACAGAAAATAACCCTCCCACTCCCGTCAAGAACTGGAAAGAAATAGAAATGGTAGTTTTTTTTGGAGACCGCGGAGCACTGGGTAAATGTGCATGACACTCAATTTGATGAACCCAAGCATGCAAAAAAATGGCACTGTATATTTATATGCATAAACAAAACCCTAAAACAACCTCCAAAACAAAGAGGACTCCACAAATTACCTCCACAAATTACCCCATCCAAACCAGACTTTAAAAACCATGATTAGATCTGCACGCTGGGAAAAAGATTCATATAATTTACATTACAATTTATAGTCATTCGTGAATAAAATCCACAATTTATATTGCAGTGTATAGCCATTACAATTTACTGACATAACAATTTACGTTGATCCCTAACTGATTAATTTTCATGACGAATCTGGAACACCTGCTTGGCAGGTTGGTCTCTCCCAGTACTACAATTTTTAGTCATTAGTGAAAAAATATGATACCTGATGCTGTCCATGCATGCCGATCACTTGAACATTTCCATGAAATGATTGGTAATTGAAATAAATGACCTGCTTAAAATAAGCGTGACATATTATCAGAAAAGTCTGCAAGATGAAAATATGCTTAGGCTGGAGACCATACTAACCTCTGCGAACTTTGACAGGTATGGCAAGATATCTTTGACAAATGATGGTGTATCGGAAATCAATACTATTCGAGGTGTAGTATTTTGGGAGTTGTAATGTTGGAGAGATATTTTGATACAGCTCAAAGCAGCCTGCAGCGCTCTCCCTGACCTGGTACCCATGGTCAGAAATGTTTTTAAGTTATCAAATTGCAAGCAGCAATTCTTCTTGAATAGGATGTTGCAGTTGTATGCTTAGAATCACATAGAATTCCACAGCCTTCTACAAGTTTGTTATATGAAATGTGATCTTGATATTTAATTAAACAATGATATATATGGAAATTTAATATAGAATATGTTAGAAATCGACAACACGAAAGCGTAATATCAGAAATAGAATAAACATGAAGAACACCGGGATTTTACGTGGAACCCTACTTCATGAGAAGCGGATGAAACCACAGGAGAATGCCTCGAAGGGCTTTTGTTTTCTATTCACTTTTCTCTCTCTCTATCTGATACAATGGGTTTGGCCCGTTTGGGGCATTTTATATAGCCTCACCAACTGCCCGGAGTCCCACTAACAATAGATGTGGGACTAAACATGTGGATGTGGTAATTGAACCCTGGAGGGATCCGATTACCCATCACTACAATGATGCATACTCCAACACTCCCCCTCAAGATGGAGCATGCAATGCACAGCTTGGACAAATACAAAGAAAAATCAAACTCACAATACAAGGAGCTACAGACAATATCAACTCAACGCATACTCTATTGTTGGTTGATGTCAAAGACGTTGCTTCTCATGTTGTGCTGGTAAGGAAGAACTAAAGGGCTAGAGTGTGAGTTGAACCGGGTCTCCTCGTCAAAGAACATATGCTATGTAGCGCGTCTGTCAGAGTCATTGAAATTGGAATGAGTCTCCACCTGGAGAACTCTGGTCTGCAATTGTTCCATATCTCTGAAGGGTCGAACTAGAAAAAAACCATGGAACCATCCTTGTCAGAGTCCACGATCGCTGGAGAATGGAGTCCGAAAGTCTCCTCGTCGGAGGACTAGGTCTCTCCCATACTGGCTCAGAGAATGGGATCTCTACTCTGGGGTCCCTATGAAACCACATGAAAACCCTAACCCACAATGGCATAGAGAATAGGATCTCTACTCTGGAGTCCCTATAGATCACATGAAAACTCTGTACAGAAATCAAAGATGGGGACCTCTCAAATAATGATCGCACATCTACAATCGAACTGAAGACTCTGAAATCAATCTGAATGTAGAGTCTGAATTTGAACTGGAGACCTGTAAAACTCTATACATACTCCCCTTTCATCCCATACTAGTTAGAAAACAACGACATCGACCAATTTGGGAAAAGACATGAAGATGGAGAGGAACCAATCACAAATGATTTTTTTCCGCGACTAATTCTTTTTTTTATATAGTCGTCTCCCTTTTTAAAAATATTACGTACGACTTTTCTTTTGTAGAGGTTTTTTCCAAAAAAATCTCCTCTCTTTTTAAAAAAACATAGCTGAAATAGGACCCAAAAATATAGATCAACCCAATAGGGCTTACAAAACTGGGCCTCTTAATTTTTTACCTCCGCCTAATTGGGCCCAAAATAATGCACCCCCCTTTTATAACACAAGCCCTTCCTTTTTTAAGCACTGAGTTGCTTTCCCTTTTTTTAAATACACAGCAGACCCAACATGGGTTGAAATGTCTCAACTACACCTTTTTTTAATGCAGATCGGGACCAAAAATATCGAAGCCACCTATTTAGGGTTCTGATTGGGGAACTCCTTTATGAAAAACGTTGTCCCATGGGGTTTTTCTCTCTCAAACCGCTACCACTCCATTGGGTTTTTCTAAACTCTCAGATCGTCGCCGCCTGAAGGTGAGAAGGTGATCTAGATCTGTGCGGCTTTCGTTGGAGTCGGGACCTGATTGGTGTAGGCATTATTGATCGCCATCTTGAGAGCATGGAGCTGCCTCCTAGGATCTCGTGCAACGTGCGGTTCAATGGAGATGGCCTCAAGGAAGAGATGGAATCACCACCTAGTAGAGGCTTGTTGTCACTTGGAGATGAGAGGGAGGAGGCACATTGTGTAGCACCGCCAAGAGCCTAGAATCTCAAATCTCCAGCCCTCAGATCATCTGGAGCCCCCAAATCGATATTTTTTCAGCGACTACTCGAATATACTCTCCATGCCATCAGGAATCGCATATCGCCTGACTTTGTGCATCGCCTAGGGTTTCGGGAACTTGATGGAACCTTCATGATGATCATCATGCATGTAAAAAATGAACAAAAATTGTTGGAGATTTCAATGTTGATGAAGAAGCAGATCTGAAGAACAACATGAAGAACAAAGAAAAGCTTGCTAGAGACGCTAGTTGCTGAGTAAAAATTAGGGTTTCAGTAGAAACCCTTGAACTTTCAAACCGCTCTTAACATGCAGAGTTCAAGGTTTCAGAACAATGCAATTGATCAGAATTCTAGAGCATATAATAAGAAGGAAGTGCTTTCATAATCGAATTACGCGAAGAATCGATGGCATGCTTAGGGTTTTTAGGAAACCCTAGAACTTGGCGACGATAAGTGCAGAACTAGGGTTTTAGAAAACCCTAGAACTTGATCTTGAACAAATGATGAACATGAACATCATAAAAATTATCTTCAAGAACAACCAAGAATCGAACTCTTATGACAATCAAATCTCGAATAAATCAAGATCATAAAATAAATCCTTGAGAATCGAACCCGCTCTGATACCATGTTAGAAATCGATAATGTGGAAGCGTAATATCAGATAAATAGAATAAACATGAAAAACACCGAGATTTTACGTGGAACCGTACTCCGTAAGGAGCAAGATGAAACCACGGGAGAACGCATCAAAAGGGATTGTGTTTTCTATTCATGTTTCTCTCTCCGGTACAATGGATGTAGGGATTCGTATATAGCCCCACTAGCTGACCGGAGTCCCACTAACAGTAGATGTGGGACTAAACATGTGGATGTGATAATTGGACCCTAGAGGGATCCAATTACCCATCACTAAAATGACACATACTCCAATAAATATGTTAAACAAATCATGGATTTATGTGGAATCCTACCGCATAAGAGCATGATGAAATCACGGGAGAGAAGATACATATAGTTGGATAGTCATTAGCTTTCTCATCGAATTAGGCTTTTTATAATGTCCTATCAACATAACCATGTCGCGCCACAGAACTAAATGAGACTAGATACAAATCCCTACACATGTGGTCCAATTTCTTAATTCTCTCAACGTGGAATGCTCAGATTGGAATACAACACTCAGCACACACAAGCTGAGTACCATTTCTCAAATAAAACCCTCAAATTTGAAATTGCATCTTCTCGCACTTGTGATTGGGGGAATATGCAACTGTTGGGATCTGAACTTCTCTCGTTGAGAAAACAAATTCGCACAACTAAGCAATAAGAAACTACACAGGCATACAAATATATGTAGAAAAATCCCACCAATGTAATGGAGGGAAAACCACAATAAAGATATCAAATCCATTATTAAGGGAAGAAGGAATACAAGAATCCTAATAAAATTACAGTGACTATGTTACCTCTTATCTTCTTCCGAAATACTGGATTTGAAAAGCTGAATAAGGCTCTTATCTTCCTTCTTCCGAAACTTGAGGCGGCGGAAAGAATTGAGGACTTTAGGTCAATTGCTCTTTCCAATGCTATTTATCTTATTGTGGCGAAGGTATTTGCTATTAGGCTGAGTAGGGTTCTTAAGCACATCATCTCCCCTTTTCAGTCGACGTTCATTCTGGGGAGGCAGATTTCGAACAGCTTAGGCATGGCCTCTGAGATCATTGCGGATTGAAAGAGAAGAAAGGCGAAGGCTCTGCTCTAGAAGGTGGACTTTGCCAAGGCTTATGACACGTTGGACTAGCGGTTTCTCTGGTCCGCTTTGCAGAGAAGGGGTTTCCCTGAGATTTGGTTGTCTTGGATGAAATGTTGCATCACCAATACATCGATGACGGTCCTTGTGAATGGTCGTCCAGAGAGAGGTTTTTTTCAGCTGCAGAGGGGTGTCAGACAGGGATGCCCACTTGCGCCTCTACTCTTTGTCATTGCTTCGAACGTTCTCGTTTTCATGGTCGGCTGGTCCAAGGCAAGGTTGCAAAAGTCAGTAGTCGGTACTCGGTCGGTTGGGTCACTGACTAAGGATTAATCGGCAGTCGGACGACTAATCGGATTTAGTCGGACTTTAATCGGCTTTGAATTTTATGATTATTTTAAATATATAACTTATTTTTATACATATATTTACATAGATTTTGTACATTTTTATACTATCATAATAAAATAAAAAA
The DNA here is from genome assembly GCA_037367405.1 of Ottelia alismoides. Lineage (NCBI taxonomy): Eukaryota > Viridiplantae > Streptophyta > Magnoliopsida > Alismatales > Hydrocharitaceae > Ottelia > Ottelia alismoides. The sequence continues at coordinate 66,894 of JAZKJV010000234.1, forward strand.
AGTAATTGAATTTAAATAAAACACTGAGCATATTATAATAAGTTTGCTTATAAAAAGGAAAAACATATAAAAATATGGTATCTCCAAGCAAAAACTAGGTCGACTAGTGTACCTAGTCGGAATTAGTCGGTACTCGGTCGGCCACCCCACTGACTAGACTAGTCGGGCCAGTCAGGCGACTTTTACAACCCTGGTCCAAGGTCTCTGGGATCATGAAGGGGTTCTCAGGTGATGGCTTACTCATCCCTCTTCTTGAATATGCTGACGACACAATATTCTTCATCGAGGGGGGAAAGGAGGCAAATGGTATGGTGATCACTTTGGAGATTTTGGGGAGATGTCATGTCTGGATTTAAATCTTAGCAAGTCAACGGTGGTTCCGTTTGCGCTCACGGATGATGAGGTACGGCATTGTAGCGTCGAGCTAAGTATGGATTCTGGTTCTTATCCTATCCGCTATTTGGGGCTTCCTCTGACGACTGGCAGAATCAAAATAGCGGATTGGCTTCCGGTGGTGGAGAAACTGGAGAGGAAGCTTTCGGGTTGGAAGGCCTCTATCCTCTCAAAGGGTGGTCGTCTGATTTTGGTGAAGGCGGTGCTTTCTTCTATTCTGATTTTTTTCATGTCCTCCCGCCTTTTACCTGTTGGGATTAAAAAGCGCCTTGAGAGGCTTATGCGAAGATTCCTATGGAGTAAGTCTAGCTAGGAGGGTTGTGGGATGCACCTTGTGGATTGGGAGTCTGTCACTCTTACGAAGGCGGTCGGTGGTCTTGGGATAAGAGCCCGGACGTGATGAATGAGCCTTTGTTGTTGAAGTGGTTTAGTAGAATTTGGGGGAGGGATGAAGATATCTATGGTAATCCACTCAGACGCATCTATGACGTTTCCCGCCCTTCTTTGTATACTATTATCCCGGCCATGCAACCTTATACTTTCTGGAAAGGGGTGATGAAAGTTATGTCACGGTTCCATGAGCTTTTCCACCCCATCATGGGGAACAGTGAGCCCTTTGCGCTTTGGATGGACGATTGGTCGGGAGATAGTCCGCTTTGCAATCGTTTTCCCACGCCTCTTTGCGATGGCGATGGATCATGAGGTTCACGTTGCTGATTGTTGGAGTGATGGTAATTGGATGCTCATATTTTCTGTGAACTTTTCTGATCAGCATATAGAGGAATTCATGCTCTTGCTTGACTCACTGAGGATTTTGGGGGGTCGGATGAAGGATGTGACCACTGGGTTTGGAGAGGAAGCTACTTCTCTGTTAAGAAGACCTCTACGGGGCGATTTGTAGACCGCCTCCTTCGAGGTCAGATGTCGTGGTTAGAGATTGCAGCTTCATTTAGATGCTTGGACTCCTGGAGAGGATCGGTTTTTTCCTTTGGCTTCTCAGGAGAGAGAGTTTAGTGACAAGAGATCATTGTGTTATATTCTTTGGGGTGATTTCGGACAGATGTATCTTTGTGGGAATGAAATTAAATTTATTGAGCATCTTTTCTTCCTATGTCCCTGTTCCTCATTTTTTTGGAGAGATTCCGACCTGGACTGGATATGCGTTCGGAGCCTTGAACCATTTTGGGCATCCTTGCAGGCAGGGCGACAGCGCCAAAGGAAGATTCTACTTAAGCCCCTGGCAGTCGTTTGGTCTATTTGGCTTGCTCGAAACGCTCTTCTTTTTTCGGGTCAAAGGTTCTATAGTGAAAATGTGTGTATCCTTTCCAGGAATGTACTAGAGTCATGGTTTCTGTAACACTCTAAGGTTGTATTTGCTGTTTTATTAATTCAGTGAATTGAGGTGGACACCATCGCATGTTTCCCCCTCTTCTGACTTCAAAAAAAATACACAAACAACCATGCACTTCTTTCGGCCATAGATAGCCATATCGTTCATTCATTTCAATTGATCTTTTCTATCAATGAAAAATAAGATACTAATTCTAGATTTTTAGCATCTTACTAGGAAAGGCATGAAAGTGGTGGACCCTACAAAATATTTGATGCCAAGAATATATTTAGCATGAAGCGAGCAATGGATCTATCGATTTTCATGTCAAAAGAGTTCAATTTTAGGAAATAAATTACAAATTCATGATGTCATGACATTTTTTAATGACATGCTTCTTACATATAAAAACAGTAGGAAATGAACTCAATCGCCTAGAGGCTGACTAGGGTGCCTTCTACCCAAAAGGCTAGAATTAGACCTCACAAAGTACCATTTCATCAAAGGATTGGTAGGAATTACATTTTGGAGACTACGAAGTTCAGGGACCAAACTCAAACTTCATATATAGTAATACTTTGAATAAATTACTTAAAATCTGTAATTTTTTATAAAAAATTACCTTTGTTAAGTGTAAATACAACAATGATATTTTCAACTAAAGAAACTACTATTTTCCTTGCATTTGATTAACGTGTATATTTTTATAACAGCACTAAGTTTTATTTTTTTCCTCTATGGCTAATGATTTGCATGTTTGCTCACTTGTCTAAAGAAGTAACTTTATACGTTCTAAAATTCATATGATTATTCCTAAGAATCACTTTTAATGTAGTTATATAGAATCATTAAAAATGTCAAAGTCTTCTCCCACTTTAAGTAGGGTCAGCTATATGGATTCTTATCAAATCCATGTTAAAAGATCCATTATTTTTTAAGCTAGTTGTCGGCTGCCTAACGTAGCCCTCAAAGGGGATTTGAGCCCGATCTTTGGGGTGATAGGCACATTGATCTACCACTAGACCATTGAAGTAGGTACAATTACATGGAATCATTGCTTCGAAAAAAAGGATAAATTTGTCATATAGTTGATGGTAGAGTTTACTTTATATATATATATATATATATATATATATAAAGAGAGAGAGGACTTTTCCACTAAGCTCAGAGCCCATGAGGAAATTGATGAACACATGCTCCATTTCATCTGGTTTCCATCCGATGATGGAGATTAAAACAACTTTTGTTATTGTTAGTGGTTTTGGAATCCAACAATCCCACACATTTTCCTATTTTACTCGTCAGTTAAATGCCAATCATTCATTTCTTTTTATCTCCTTATGTTATAATTGTAAAGTGATTAAACCAAAAACAGTCCCCTCTTCTTATGACCGTCCCAATTAAAAAAATTCAGCGGATAAATAAGAAAAATGAATTATCCCTTCTAATTTGATGTTGCCATCCCTTTCAATTTTAAAATAGAAAAATCAACACCATTTTGTGCAGGAGTGTAAAAGGTCTAATATTGAGTCTTAAAAAATAAGCAAAGAGTTGTAAAAACGTCAACAATGAGTTAGAACAAAATCCAACAATTATTATCTTTTAGGAATTGTAAAATTATAACATTGAATTGTAAAAAGGGATTTTTACCCGGCAGACCCTGTAATCTTTGCAATTACCGCTACGACCTTCGAAACATCGTATTTCCTCTCTCGACCCCGTAAACTTGCTCCGTCTTACCCACGAACCCTACCGTTAAATTAACACATCTAAAGTTAACTTCCTTGAGTTAGAAATGAGTTAATCTAACCGATCTATGATCGGACGGCTGTAATTAACCAAAAAATAAAAATAAAAATAAAAAAGACTGTTCTGCATGGGTAGGGGTGGGGGGCTTTGACGGCGGCGAGATCGGAGGCAGGCGGTGGCTCTCCAATCGGCGGCGATGCAGGCGATGAAGCTCCTCCTGCGCTCCATCGCGCAAGCCCCTTCCATGTGAGCCTCTTGTTCAGCGCTCCATCGTGCGATTCCAGGAGCAGGCGGTGCTCTGATCTCAGTCCAGGCTTGAGGCCCCTCCAGGCGCTGCCGCATGCGGAGGGCGCACACGCAACGTCGGGGTGGCACGGACGGGGCACCGAGGTTAGAGGAGGGGATCCACAGGGACAGGAGTGCGAAGCATCCACACGGCCCTCGGCTGGAAGCAAGCGGAGTCAGGACCGCGCTGGGCGAGGTGCGCAGAGGCGCGGGGTTCGAGGGCATGGCGAACAGCAGCGGTGCGCCTCCGCGGGGCTGACGTGGAGACGGCTGGCGTGCTGGCGGTATGCCGCCCTCGCGCAGGCGGAGGGCAACGCCGGGCGGAGGTGCCAGTGACGCGGGTTCGTGGGCGAGGTGCGCGGAGGTGCGGGGTTTGAGGGCATGGCGAACAGCCAGCGGTGCGCCTCCGCGGGGCTGACGTGGCGACGGCTGGCGGTGCTGGCGGTATGCCGCCCTTGCGCAGGCGGAGGGCAACGCCGGGCGGAGGTGCCAGTGACGCGGGAGGTCGACGCTGGGCGGAGGTGCCAGTGACGCGGGAGGTCGAGCGCAAGGGGAGGGCAGCTGGAGGTGGAGGGTGGGAGGGAATGGCATTCCTAGTAAATTAAATAAATAAAGAGGATAATATGGACATCTTTTTAACGGAATCTGGTAACATTTAACGGACAAATGGATGGGGATTAACCCACAAGGTCTGTGGGGTAAGAGTTAACAAGTTTACGGGGTCGAGGGAGGAATTACGATGTTTCGAAGGTCGTAGCGGTAATTGCAAAAGATTACAGGGTCTGCCGGGTAAAAATCCCTTGTAAAAAATAACAAAAGAGTTGCAAAAATGTCAATAAGTAGTAACAAAATCAAGCAATCATCATCCCAAGCAAGAGTTGTAAAAAGTATAACATGAACAATAAAAATAATAAAAGAATGTAAAAAAGTTAACAAGGAGTTGTAACAAAATCAAATATCGCACATGAGTTGTTAAAAATTATAATATGGAGAAAAGATAATAAAGGGGTTGTAAAAATGTGAATAGGGAGTAATAAAAAATGAATATGTATATGTAAAAAACTATCCCAAAGTTGTAAAAAGGTGACTACTAGTTGTAAAACCAAGGTACACATATGTAATAATTGATATGAATAAAAACTAAAAAAAGATATGCAATAAATAATTACGAAGTTGTAAAAGGTATATATTTAAGATCTTAGAAAAGCATTAATTAAATTACTTATTTTGCTCACGAGTAATTTAAAATAGAAAATCAACACCATCTTGTGCAGGAGTTATAAAAGGTCTAATATTGAGTCTTAAAAAATAAGCAAAGAGTTCTAAAAACGTCAACAATGAGTTGTAACAGTTAGAGTAAAAATACTCTAATGTATTATTCCATAGAGCCCTCGGGTCTCTTATATAGAGAGAAAACCCTTGGGTAAATTACAAGACGCACGTTATATAAATAGGAAATACAAACAGTCCGACATAACACAATATAACCTCTACACTCCCCCTCAAGATGGAGCATAGATATCTATCATGCTCAGCTTGGAAGAACGTCTCTGGAAAGGTCCTCTGAGCAATGGCTTGGTGAATATATCAGCAGTCTGGTCCTCTGAACTGACATGGGAAGTAGAAATGAAGCCCTTCTGAATCATGTCTCTAGTATAATGACAATCCACCTCGATGAGCTTTGTCCTCTCATGGAAGGCCGGATTATCGGTAATAAACAATGCTGCCTGATTGTCACATTGGAGATTCATAGGCAAGGAAACATCTACATTCAAATCTTCTAAGACTGCTCTAACCCACATCATCTCTGCGCTTGCTTGTGCCATGCCTCTGTACTCGGATTCAGCACTGGATCTCGCCACAACGGTCTGTTTCTTGCTTTTCCATGAAACTAAAGAGCTCCCTATGAAGATAGCAAATCCAGAAGTAGATTTACGATCTCTTGGGCATCCTGCATAGTCTGCATCTGCACAAGCTGAAATAGACAGATCTGTATCTTTCCTGAATAGCAACCCTGTGCCTGGGGAGGACTTCAGATATCTCAATATCATGTACAAGGCATCCATATGAACTTGCCTAGGTTGCTCCATAAATTGACTCACCCGGTTTACTACAAATGCAATATCCGGTCGAGTTATAGTAATGTATAAGAGCTTACCCACCATTTCTCTGTACCTTCTTTTGTCCACCTCTTCGGTATCATCATCGTACAGCTTCATGCTTGGGTCCATAGGTGTGCTTGACGGTCTGCATCCAGTCATTCCTGTTTCACCTAGCAAGTCTGTGACATATTTTCTTTGAGTCATTACCATCCCTTGTGCATTTCTTGCAAACTCTATCCCCAGAAAATATCGTATCGTGCCCAGATCCTTCGTAATAAACTGGCTTCCCAACAGAGATTTGGTTATCGCAATTCCCTGAGCATCATCTCGTGTAACCAAGATGTCATCAACATATATCATGACAACAACTGTACCTCTAGGGGTCTTCTGGATAAACAGTGAATGGTCCGCATTTGATCTTCTGAACCCCCTGTCGTTCAATTAGCTGGGAAAGCTTCTGGATCCAGGCTCGAGGACTCTGCTTGAGGCCATAGATAGCCTTATGAAGTCTGCACACCATCTGAGTCTCCCCCTCAGCAGCAAACCCTGGTGGCTGCTGCATGTAGACTTCTTCCTGTAGGTCACCATACAGGAAAGCATTCTTGACGTCAAGCTGAAAAATGGACCAGTCACGCACCACAGCAACCGATAGTAGGATACGAAGAGTAGAGTGTCGAGCCACCGGTGAAAAAGTATCCAAATAATCTACCCTATAAGTTTGGGTAAATCCACGTGCAACAAGTCTGGCCTTGTATCTGTCGAGATGTCCATCTGCATGATATTTTACCGTAAACACCCACTTGCAGCTTACTACGGATGCACCTGTAGGAATGGGAACTAGAGACCACGTCCCTCGAGACTGTAAGGCACGCATCTCCTCCTCCATAGCTAGTCGCCAGCAATCAATCTTCATGGCTTCTTGATATGTCTGTGGGATATCAACGGATGAGACAGAAGCTGCAAACTTCTGGAAATCCCCATTGAGACGATGAAATGAGACCTGGGAGGCAAGAGGATATGAGGCACATTTTCTTCTCGGCTTTCTTTGAGCAATAGGCTGATCAAGATCATCTATCGATGTGGTGACTGGTGGCTCCCTCTCCTGTAGTAAAGGCTTCTGCATTGGTGCATTATCTAACCCATCATTAATGATAACATCAGAACATACCTGAGGCATGCTGAATGGTTGGCATGTAGATTGAGCAGGGCATGTCCGCCTTGTATAGAACTTAGGAAATGGTACAGTTGGAGGTGGTGGTGGTGGTGGTGGTGTTGTAGTGGGTTGACCCAGGCTTGGAGGTGGAGGAACATAGACATTAGAATCCATGGGTGTAGAGGAGACCAATCTGTCACCTGCAGGGGAGTACATGACAGGTTCGAAAAATGTAACATCAGCACTCACATAGTACTTGTCGTGAACGGGGTCATAGCAACGATACCCTTTCTGTGTCCTGGAGTAGCCTACAAAAACACACTTAATAGCCCTAGGAGAGAGCTTATCAAGCCCTGGAGATAACCTGTGGACAAATGCAACAGTGCCAAAGACCCGAGGTGTAAGTGTAAACAAGTCTTTGTCAGGAAAAAGAACAGAAATAGGAGACTTTTCCCCAAGAATAGTAGCAGGCATGCGGTTAACCAGATAGCATGCTGTAAGAATAGCATCTCCCCAAAAGGCTAATGGGGCACAGCTCTGAATAAGCAATGTGCGAGCAATATCAAGAAAGTGTCGATGTTTCCGTTCGGCAACCCCATTTTGTTGAGATGTGTATGCACATGTTGTTTGGTGGATAATGCCTTTAGAAGAAAGAAATTGAACAAGGGAACGAGTGCAGAACTCCAAAGCATTGTCAGTACGCACATACTTAACGGTAGATGAAAAAACATTTTGAACTTCATTGATAAGATTTTGGATAACACTTCCTGCTTCAGATTTATTTTTAAGAAGAAAAGTCCAGGACACTCTAGAAAAATCATCAACCACTACTAAATAGAACATGTGCCCTGATGATCTGGGACACGACTGGGACCCCAAATATCTATGTGAAATAACTCAAATGGGGAGCGACTGCTCCGACTCTGACGACTGGGGAAGCTGGACCGATGGTGCTTCCCTAATTGACATGCTTCACAACGAAATGACGAACTTGGAGAGATCTGAGGCAGGAGGTGACGCATTTTCTGTAGCGGCAGGTGACCAAACCGAAGATGCTAGGTATATGGAGATACGGAGCTCTGGGAATGCAGTGAGACGCCAGCATAAGAGTTCCGTATAAGACGATAGAGGCCATTGTGCTCAGAACCACAGCCAATCACCCTGCCCGTTAGTATGTCCTGAAAAATAACAGACGATGGGTCAAAAATAACACGACAGTGCAAATCTCGCGTAATCTGACTGATAGATAAGAGATTCATAGAGAATTCTGGTGCATGTAGAACATTTTGTAAGTGCATAGAGGGCAGCAAATCCGTCTCCCCCTGACCGATGATAGGGGAATGAGTGTCATCAGCAATGAA